>BGPR01054836.1:0-10137 GCA_013235015.1 Araneus ventricosus
TTCTAATAAGGTTTGATGAACGATTTCTTCTACCTAGCATGCTCTACCGGCTCGCTCCAAACAAGTTATACTCTACACAAGTATCGGCAGAAATCGTAATCAGCAGGAATCTTTTCAATTTCGGTTTATACTATTCATATACATGGAGTGTCATTTCTTGCCAAACTATCGAAGATTATAAGTTTTTTAATTGAGATTTTTTTTATTTTTAAAAGCTTTTGAGATAGGCTTGCTTCGTTCCTCTTTTTTCGTAGCTGGGGGAATTGTAAATGGTCCTTTGTATAGCGCCTACACATTTTACTTTGGGTATTCATCGCTCTTATAACTAGTTGCACCCGTTCACAAATTATATGGCTGAGTAATTTATACACCTCCCATCCAGAACATCTGCGTATATGATAAATAATTTCTAAGCATGTTCCGCATTTTCATTTTTCATTTATCGACGCCACAGCACACTTATTTCTTTTTAGTATTTTAAAGAATCCAATGTAACTCAAGCACACAAACGTGCTAAACCTACGAAAACTGTTCTTTGTATTGTGAATATGATATTCATGTGATGAGGAGGTGAAATTTGAGATATATCTTGATGACATTTCGTTTAATTTACCAGTACCAAAACATGCTGGCTTTCAATAATAATTTTTTTTTATCTAAAAACCTTTTCTAATTTTTTTTTCTGTTTCTATGTGCTTTTTTAGTACTCCAAAAATCATAAAGTCACTTAATATATCTCAAGTTCTCTCATTTTCTAATAATAAATAATTCTAGTTTCTGAAACTTTTTATGTCTTAAAAGTAAATATAAAAGCATTTAGAAAGTTGTTTCATGATTCTAAATTTAATTTTAAAGTATTATGATTTTAAAGTATTATAAATAAAAGTTTTCATACTTCATACGAAATACCTTAAAGTGTATAAAACAGAAAATTATTTCTATTAAACGAAATTCATTTATTAGAGATATATTCTTTTTGAAGAAGAATCCGAGAAATGTATTTTGAAATTATTATGAAACTATGAACTTTTAGTTCGGTTATACTTGCAGTCATTTTTAATAAATATCCTATTCGTAATACTATATAATGTATAATTGCTAATCCATAGGTTGTTCGAGATGTTGTACCTAAAGATGAAAATGAGTTTCAGAACTTAATTTCTTTCCTCTCTAAAGTTTAAGAATTTAAGGCATAAAAACTATTCCTTTAATTGTAAGGTCTTAGAATAGGAATTAGAACTTTGGTTCACAAATATTTTATCAATAACCGACAAAAATTAAAATATAAATTTTGTTCGTAAATACAGATACCTTTTCTATGTTTACGTTAAGATGAGTATTAAAAATATATAAATAATAATAATAAATATTGTTGTAGACAAGCCGAACGTCTAAGGCATGTTCCTCTTATATCCAAAGGTATAAAGTGAAGAAAACTTTCGCTCATCAGCCAGTTCACATCTAACTTCATTAGGATTGGAGCTATGAATTAATTTAAGAGGGTGGAAGAAAATGCAACCGAGAGCTTTGCAACGAGATGTTCCATGCATAAGTTATAAAACAATCGAAGTTCGGGGTTGAAAATAACTTTTCAGCCCATAGCTTTTTAGCAATTACAGCTATCCAAAACATTTCAGCACTAAATCTTTTCAATATGATAAGACAATAATTCGAAAGATCTCCTTATCTTCAATGATAATAAAGTTATGATAAAAGGAATATTAAACCCATCTTCACAATTTATACGAATTGAGACTTCCTACAACATATACCTCATGCATTACACTTCGTACAACATATGCCTCGCCTCTTTAAATCCAATCAGGAAAAGTCGCAGCAGCCGACTAGTTAATTTCGGTTTTATTTTCGAGGAATTTCTGGTTTCGAAATAATTTAGTCGAAGCTTCACCACTTTTATAGACTTGATATACATGTGATTTTTGATTTAATATGGATGCATGAAGAATAGGGTGCGGGTCTAGACTTTATCCTTGCCTTTTTCCCACGGTTTGCAATGACAACAGTGATAAAATTTTATCTTCAAATCTAGATTTGAATAATTCAGAGAATGACATAAACAAAGATCCGGCCTGTATGGATCCACTTTGTTCTATTTTTTTATTGGTTACACGCATGTGTGGATGTTTGTGGTTGAGGATGCCAACACAGCTGTCATGCTTGTTATTTAATAACAGTTCAAAATAATGACGCTCGCCCCAATATGGTTTTAACCGAGAACACCTTTTAATGGGGCTAATCAGTTCCAATAAGATGTTATAATGTCCCTATCGTCTATTTATTAGACGGATATAATTGGTTCTGGTGACATTGCACTTTATATTTTCTATATTTTATAGTTTTATTATTTACGCCTTTGGGAATTCTTCGAACAGCTAGTGCGAATCAAAATGCATGTATTTAATGCAGCACTTTTACTCTTCTAGGTTCTTATCAATAATGACAAGGAAGCTTACGGTGTCCGATTTGAAAAAGATGGCGACATTTACGACATACGTGCCCGAAAAGAAGTTATTATGAGTGGTGGATCCATCAATTCTCCCCAAATTCTCATGCTCTCTGGAATTGGACCAAAAGAGCATTTAGAGAATTTCGGCGTAAGTAAATCATCAGAACCACTTTATAGGAAAATATAATTGTCATAAAGGCTTAGAGAAATATATAAAGATATTTATGGAAATTAAATTATATCAATTTTTTTCAACAACAGTCTTTCTTCTCTGCTTCTACACTATGAGCTCTCTCTTCCACTCATTTTTCAAGATCAACGGATGCGTAATGACTAATTTCAAATGTGAGTCAGGTTGATTGGCTTCTTTCTGCTTCCTACTACGCGGCCACCTGAAATTTCATTTCTACACGATTTTTTTCTCTGGCCGCTAACTGATCCTCCATAATTTGTTAGGATATGTGTCAACCTTTGACTCGTTATTTATTTAACGACCCTAATACAGTAATTAAGTTTGGTAAAATCCATCGCAAGAATGTTTTCTGTAATATTTTTGAAAAAACAGCTAGGCTCCAAAATGCACATTTCGCATTCCAATTTTATAATTGCACCTAATTAAAAAATATGTTTTATCCATCTTTACGAGCAGTGAAAGTTTTTTATGAGTATGTTTTTGTGTTCAAAGAAGGTAGATTATAGAAATTAAATCCTGTTCTGTATTTTCTTACTCAGTTTTACAATTGCGTGGAAGGATTTAAATCAGTTTTAACAGTTTTATCAGTGAACATTATCCGCCAAATTATAGGTATATGATTTCAACGTTTAAAATGTGATATAGATAAAATTGCCCATACTTTATCAGAATATTAAGAAACTCTTGAAACCATCAATCAACAGTTACAACAAATTTCTTATCTACATTCGTTTTATTCATTCTTCTTCCTATTTATATAATAAATAATAATTATGTTTATGTGGTCATTAAAATAGATCGCAACATTTCTGGAATTATATTTTATATAGACACAAAAATTCAAGATATTTATTTTAAATCGATGAGTGAAAGCATTATGTACAAAGGTACAGAGTTCTGATAAGAGATGAAAAGTAAGTAAAATAAAGTTGTAATCGAAATACGCTTTAAATTCATTTTTAAAAAAAGAATTTTTCAAAAACAAAAGTTTAAAAATATTTTAAGATTGATTAGTACTTGGCAATTTCTAAAACCTGATTTGATAGTTAAAAGAAAATTTCAAAGGGACAGGAAAAAAAGCTTCAAAATAAAGTTCACCAATGTTTGATGATCTTTTGTTACAGATAAATTATAAATACTGTGAAACTTCTCTACAGAGGGACTGGATCAGTGGGATTGGCCGCTATGAAGGGTTTTCATTTTTGGAAGACAAAATACTTATACTCTAAATACTTATACTTGAGCCCTAATTCATTATTTCTGACATATTGAATTTTAAAACTTATCTAAAAAAAATTTTACCCTAAACTAAGATATCTAAATGTTTTTGAAAAAGCGATACAATCTGTATTTGCTTGGATCTTTCAGAGTTTTTTATAGGTAGCCTTTTCAATTTTCTTCTTTAATAGGGAAAGTAAATCCCTATTTGCTTCGCCAGTCATTATGGAGAAATGGACAATAATATCATCAATTTTTCTCAAAGTCTGTTGAGCTAATGATTAAGAATTTAATGTGTTTTAATAGAATGTATCCTCTGCTTGTGGCGAAATTGGCTTCTTGGTCTGAGTTAGCAGCTTCCCTCGGCAGCGGAAATCCCTCACCTCTTCAGAGGACGAAGTTTATTCTTCTCTCCACTTTTGGAAAGAGTGGATTAATTTCGATTTGATATAATCTGTTGCTTTCGTGTACATGTACTGTTCCTCCCTTTCTCTCGATAAAAGACTCAGGGTAAGGAATGAGAAAAGAATGGATTTCGTTGAAATTGAGCAGACCATCACACTTACCGTTCGAAGAGGCCCAAATTGCCATTTCTGGTGGTTATTTTAATCTTATATCTATGGACCTAAAATTCCGTTCCAAACAAATGTTGCTGTTCAGATGGGTGATCGCTATGCAGGGGTGGCTAATGGCATTTTGTTACCGTAAATCCTGTCAGGTCAGCTTCCTCCCAGTGTATTAATGGTAATAAAATGAAGGGGGTTAAACTTAGAAAAGTTTTACAACACTTCAGACCTTCTCCGAAACTTTTGTAGAGAATGGTGGAAAATACTGTATAGTTTTGTCATTTTGTATATAAGTCATATGAAAACGTATTTTTTTGCGTTAGTCTACTTAGATGTATATTTATCAGCTTAGGTCATATTGCAAAAACTTTTTGAAATTACGTTGTTTTCTATTTCAGATTGAAGTTATTGCTGACCTTCCAGTTGGTGATAATTTACAAGATCATGTTGGAAATGTTTTATTGAATTTTGAAGCAAAACACGCAGAACCTATCTTCCTGAAGGAAGCTGTTTCGCCCAGCAATTTATTAGAATATAAATTTCATGCAACAGGTACAAATGCTTTAATGTTTCTATATTCCGTAGTGTTCGGTACAGACTACCCGAGTTAAGGGAATACAATAAAAATTGCTTACAAATCCATGAAATTTATATTAAACCATAAAATATTAATTATAAATTTCAATGTTATCAAGAGGGAAAATCTGAATAATTCTGCGATCAAGGGGGATGCTCAAACATTTAGTTGACACACTTACATAACTGAAATACAAAAAAAATCCACAAATGTTTCAAAGACCTTTTTTTGAACCCATTTATGGATATTTTGGAAAACATTTTTTAGGTAGATTCCTTATAGGAATTCTACCTATTGAAATGGTTCTCATGACACGACTTCCAAAAAATTTCTGCAGATCTTCACCGATCATGACCCCTAGAACCCAAAACCTATGACGACACAAACATTAAAGACGGTACAAACATTTAAATAGAATAAGATATAGTGAAAGAGAATTAGAGGGCGGCCTCTGCCGAGTCATGCTAAATCATCTTAAGCAGTTTTTGGCGTTGAGTTCCGTCGTTCGCCATTGCACACAACAATGTCTGTCTCTAACAAGAGCAAACTAATGACGTGACGTCAGCTAATAGAGTGAAAGTAGACGAGTGCCTCCTGGCGGAATACTACAGCGGCCATTCTGACTGCACGAGCTGACCTCAGCGAGGCTTGTCGCCATCAAATATAAGCATTATAGAGTAGAAGTACTTGTACAAGAAGAATATGAAATGAACGGAAAAACGAGACAGAAAATTACACAAACAATAAAAGCTGGAAAAATACAGAGTTCTGTTTTCAGATGCAGTGGATCTGAGTCCCATTTAACTAATTCTGCTCCACATTTTCATGTGGTCTGCTGCGGTAGATGTGATATTAGGTCCTTCATGTTATCCGACTTTTTTGACATCATAGCGGTCCTTCAACTTGACTTTAATCACTTCGTAAGGTCCGAAGAATTTTGGTCGCAGCTTGAGGTCAGTCCCAAACTGTGTTCGCTGAATTGCAACGAAGTCTCCAACCCTGTGCTGGTGTGCTTTTTTCTCTTTTTATCGTAGTTTCGACGATTTTCTTCTTGAACCTTCAGGATGTTTTTCTTAGAACCTTTCATCACGTTCATGCATCAAATGGTTTAAGGTACTCTTCATGCAGTACTACATTGACCTTGATGTCTTCTTTGTTCTTCATTTTTGTACCCATCATCAGTTCAAATGGAGTGTATTTCGTACTTCTGGATGTTGAGCTGTTGATGACACGCTGTACGGTGGGAACATGCTTGAACCATTTCGTTGGATCGTCGTGGGACAGATTGGATAAAACAGGTATTAGGATCCTATGCATTCGTTCGATCTGACCATTTCCTCTTGGGATTCCTGTAGTGATCTTTAGGTGTTGAACCTTCTACAGAGCAATAAGTTTCAAACTCGTTAGCTGTGAATGCAGAACCTCTATCAGTAATTATTCTAGAAGGATTGTCAAATATTGTTTGCTGTAATTTCAATTTATCAATA
This sequence comes from Araneus ventricosus, assembly GCA_013235015.1. Classification (NCBI taxonomy): domain Eukaryota; kingdom Metazoa; phylum Arthropoda; class Arachnida; order Araneae; family Araneidae; genus Araneus; species Araneus ventricosus. The sequence continues at coordinate 6,509 of BGPR01054836.1, forward strand.
GCTTCTTGGGCAGATGGAGATTTAAGAGGGTCAAACCAAGTGAACTTAGTGAAAGCATCTACCACGGTGAAGATGTGTCGGTATCTTTTATTGGTAAAAGGAAGAGGTCCAAGAAAATCGATATGCAAGTGTTAAGTGGAACATTGTCTTTGGGAATCGGGTTCAAAACCCTTCTCCCTTACCATGATTCTTATTATACAAAACACATTCTACACAATTGACTATAACATTTTCTATTTTAGTACGCACGTTAGGGATGTAAAATTCTTGCTCTAACACTTGTTCGGTTTTTGCCAATGCAAAATGACCATTTGTATGTACTTTTCTTATAATTTCGTTCTGCAAAGCTTCGGGAACTACTAAAAGATCAGAGTCATTTACAATTTTATAAAGGGCATTATTCTTAAGAACAAAGTTGTTAATTTGCTTATTTTCCAAGATTTGTTTGATTGAACTTATATATTCATCAATTTGTTGACAATTGACAATTCTAGATGTTATTTCATCGTGTGTTACAAGCATAATAGGGTATCAACTTAAACAATCTACACGCTTCATTTGTTTACCAGGGCGATGTACGATTTCGTAATTAAAATCTTCCAAAAATAAAGCCCATCTAGCAATTTTTGGTGTTATCTGTGTCTTACTCATAGTTTTTTTGAAATGCTGAACAGTCTGTTATAATTCGAAATTTACTGCCAACCAAATAGTTTCGGAATTTCTTTAAAGCTTCAATAATTGCCAAATCTTCAAGTTCGCAACTTGAATATTTCTCTTCTTGGGGAGAGGTTTTTTTACTCATGTAATGAATTGGGTGAAATTTATTATCATCAGACTGTTGAAAGAGAACAGCGCCTTAACCAAATTTGTCGGCATCAGTATGCAATTCAAGTTTTGAACCCTGCTTGAAAATATGTAATACAGGATTTTCAGAAAGCTTTTGTTCTAGAGTTTGGAATGCTGATTTTTGTTCGGGTCCAAAATAAAACTCTGTGTTGTCACGAAGCAAGTCACTCAACGGCTTAGCTACCAATGCATAATTTTGAATAAACTTTCTGAAATAACCAGTGCCAAGGAAGCTTTGTACCTGTTTAACGCTTTTGGGTTTTGGAAAATTCTGAACGGCAACGGTTTTATCCAAAGAAGGACTTATTTTACCGTTTTCAATTATGTTACCAAGAAATTCAATTTTAGACTTCAGGAAGTTGCATTTCTTCAAATTAAGTTCTAATCCGTATTCGGATGCAGTTTGTAATACCCTGGATAACCTCTTTAGACCCTCACGCTCATCAATACTGGATATAATGATGTCATCCATATAGATAATTACAATGCCTTCTTTAAGAAGATCACGAAATACATGGTTAATAAACCTTTGGAAAATACTAGGGCTATTGCAAAGACGAAATGGAACTTTATTAAATTCATATTGCCCATCATGTGTGACAAATGAAGTAAACTTTTTGCTATCTTCTACCATTTCCACGTGGAAGAATCCGTTTTTCAAATCAATAGTTGAGAAAAATTTCCCTGAGTACAATTGATCTAGAACTTCTTCTATCAGGGGTAAAGGATATCTATCTTTAACTGTTTTAGTATTTAATTTACGATAATCTATGCAGAGTCTTAAATTTCCATCTTTTTTCTTTCATAACACTAATGGAGAACAGTAATGAGAACAACTTTCTCTGATAATACCCTGGTTTAGCCAATCAGTTATTTGTTCATTTACTTTCTGTTTTTCAGGAAAAGAGAGTCGCCTGGCTCTTTGGCAAACAGGAATTTGATCTTGTAATACAATATTCATTTTCAGCTTAGTATCCTTAGTTTTATTAGGTTTATAGCTATTAATCAATGATGACAATTCATTTCTAATATTTGAATCACTAACATGCGATAAATAAAATGGACAATCATCAATAACATTTGCAACATGAAACAAAAATACTCATCATTATTGCTGCAGGAACGAATTCCGTCTTCATCAAATGTAAACTGAGTTTGTTGCAGAAAGTCAATTCCAATAAGTGCATCAAGGGGAAGTGTGTCATTACTGAGAACATGAATTTTTGCAGGTAAAGTAAGATTTTGAACAGTAATGGAATCTTGAAAGAAACCAATACTTCGGACCGTGTTTCGGCCAATTACAGAAAATGTTATTTGGGAGGGATACAATGGTGGTGAACCAATTTGCAAATAGGTTATCTCATTACTGATGGTGGCTTGTGAATCAGTGTCACAAAGTGCAGTTAATTGAATTCCAGAAAGTGTAATATCCACATGATTTTGAGGAAAGTTTTGAGCAGAAATTTGATTTATAGTTCTAGCAGGTGTAGCAAGTTTAGAGTCAGATTTGGATGCAGAATTGCGAGAATTTTGAGGGCAATTAGCATGAATATGGCCAAAATTCTTGCAACCATAACATTGTTTACCATGTGGTTTATTCGTACATTGGGTACTCTTATGACCTATTAAACCACAGGAGTAGCATACTGGTTGTGGGTTTGGGGTACGCTTACGTTCAAATTTTGCAGCATGAGTGGAATCATCAAATTTTTTATCATTGTTTGGCCGAAAAGTTCTTGAAGTATTAAACAGTTTTTTATAAATTTTCAATTTTTCCTTAAATTCAAGAATGGATTTTCAACCATGCAAAATAATTTTATTGTTCGATGAATCAGGAATTCCGTTTACTACATACTCATTCAAAGAGGAATCATCAAGAGAACATTTGTGAGCAAGATCTCGCATGGCCAAAAAATATTCTTGTAATGTTTCAAATGGTTTCATACGTTGAGATTCCATCAGTTTATGCAATTGCAAGATGTTTATTTTATCCGAAAATTCGTCCAATGAATGTTGTTTCATTTGTTCCCAATTTGTAATTCCACGAATAGATCTCATTAAAGTTAATGCGGGACCTGTCAAGCTTTTTTCAACAAAAATAACTTGGTGAATGGGATTCTTTATTTCTTGAAAGTTAAATATATCTTCAACATCAGAAATAAAAATTTGAATGCTGTAATTATCTCGAGACGAAAAGGGTTTTACTAAATCAACAATATCTTTTAGACTAAACGCCTGGAAAGAATTACTGAGAGTGTGTTGCAGATCAAATGAAGGCAATGAATTTTGAGCCGACTCATCAGAAACAATTTGCGATTTCCGGTGTTCTTTCTGCGATTCGAAGATTAATTTATTGCTTACGCTTTGCTGCGAGTCTGTTAGTTTCGGTTCCGATTCTTCAAGGTCATCTGTTTCACTAAAATCAGATGCTTCCGTTGTTAACAGCGAAAGATCGCTGAGATGCGTTAGAATAGTATCACAACATTTGTCTAAATCAGTATAAAATTGCAGATGTAGTAGATTACATATAGCGATTAAATCCTTAAGCGAAAATTCTGCAACAACTTTCTGTTTTGTTTCTTCGAACTGAAAGTCTGATGGAAATCCTGAAAATTTTCGTAATCTAGACCGATTTTGCCAATCGCCTTCGTCACCAAAGATTAAGCGATGCAAAAGTTGGATTTGATTCTTACTACTAGTTTTTAAAGATTTAGCGATTTTCGGAAAATCATTTAGAGTAGCCATTTTGCTATATTTCAGGAACAGTCACAAATATTCAAAAA
>BGPR01054837.1:0-10136 GCA_013235015.1 Araneus ventricosus
TTGTTATGACTCACCCCATTTAACTTAGATGGGTTAAATGTTGAATAGGAAGCTAATTTTTTGGACAACTATCGAAAATAAATTAAAACAGTGAATTTTCGTAAACGCAAATTGAGCAAAAAAGCCTGTAAAAAAATTTAAAATCATTGAAAAAGAACAAATTATGATACGAAGCACAGTTTGTTCTGAAAATATTATTTGGAAGGGGACTGTTTAACAGCTAAAAATTTTATTTCAGACACTCACTAAAAGTAAACGTTATCGCGAATGCATCTTCCTCAAATGATTTCGTTGAACCTTCCTCAAATGACTCGTTTGAACCATCAATTTGTTTCCGTATTTATTAGCTGCAAGAAAAATCTAATGTAACAAAATATTCTAATTTCTATCTAACAGTTTAAAGAATAATTTTTTCCGGTATTTATATGTGTTTTATTCAAAACATTTTTGTTTTTTGGAATTTGCTAGTATTATATTTAATCAGGTTTTGTAATTTGAATGTTTTTTATCAAACTTTTCACTTTGTTACTTCTGTTAACTCCTAATTACGCATGTGTATGATAAAAATAGAAATATGCAGGATATTATACTTTTTAAAATTTTTTATCTACAGAAAATATTAGAAAAATGCAATTGGTATCGAGCAGGAAAACTGTTTTCTTCAAGAGTAGGTAACTGTTAAATTTTTTAGTACTTGCCAGCGACAAAATTTCAACAGAAGGTACATAAATTATTATCCTTGCGAATTTTTCGCATAATTATTAGTTTGATAATTCTTTAGTTTAGTGATATGTAGTTTTTAGCAAGCTCATATACACTGTAAAAAATATCCGTTCTTTTCCCGGATTTTTTCCGTATATTTGACGGTTTAAAGCTGTTTTGTTGACAAAACGGTTTTTCACCGTTTTCCGCTCCAGTCATAAACGGTTTAAAACCGTCAGTTCAAATTCTATTTTTCGTCATACGGCATTGCTTTCCGTACGATAACTTTCCCTTTTCTTAAATGTAATTTCATTGCATTCATTTCATGTTTTTAATAGGGTTCCATCTCCGCTATTGTTTACACATGTTGCAGTAACCTGTTGTCACTCATGAAAGCTAACCTTAAAACACATGTTCTGGCAATAGTTGATTTTTACACCACTAGGTGGCGCCACTAGAGCTATAGTGACTTTAAAACCCAAATAGATTATTTTTACTTCATTTTCTGAAGTTTGCGGTGGTCTAGTGGTTAGAGTGACTGCCTTTTATTTCTATGAACGCGGTTTCGATCCCCGGCTCGGAGGAGTTAGAAGTTTTGTCACCATCTTGCATCGAAATCGTCCAAGTAAGTTCAATTAAGAATTATATTAATTAAACTAATTGAAATTAATAATTAACCCTTGATTAATTAATATTCCTAATTGATAATACACATCAGCACATTACAACTCGAACAGAAGGAGAAAAGCAACTCAACTCAGTCGATGACGTCACTTACTTCGATGACTTAATTTTTACGGAGAAAACTTAATTTCATACGGTAAAAAACCGCTGTGACTACGGATTTACTTCGTAACTTTTACGGGAAAAAATTGTTCCTGTATGGTAAAACCCGTTGTGCCTACGGATTTACTTCGTAACTTTTACGGTTTTGCACAACCAACCCAGCTGCCAGTTTAAAACCGTAAATTTTACGGGATTTTTTTACAGTGTATTTGTGTTCTACTATCAAGAATATAAATGCCTACCTGAAAAGCTCACGTGTCCACAAGTGTTTGTATCAACCTTAATAAAGCTGTAAAATATCGAACAGATCAGCTCAAAAGTATTAAATTCTATCAGCATGAATCAGACAAAGTTATTATATGCTATGAATCGTCAACATTCCAATGTAACTATTTTTTCAAAAAGTTGAAAAAGTGAGGAGGAGTTTTAAAGTTGTTCGTTGTGCGGTGTTCGCTTCGAACCTTAATCCGAGCATTCACGAGCACTCTACTCCACGCCATTCCATTTCGTAGCCCGTCCATTTAGGCAGGTCATTCAGGGACATCCATGTAATGTAGGACTGCAGGTAATAATCCCGCTGCACCTAATAATCCCTCGACCTTCAAAGCTCTAGCCCGCGCCTGCGACGATCCCTCCAGCGGGAGAGAACCTCCCTCTCCTCCCCCTTGATCTTGATCATCAGCATTTATGGTCCTGCAGTCCAAATGGAGTGGTTGGATATCCAGACTAGTTGTGTATCCAACTTTCGCTCCACGCCATTTCTCATTGGGCTTTCCCTTTCATGACCGGCTTTGGCGTTAGCTGTCGAATTTCGTTCAATGGATTGCTGGTGAATGTCCAGCTTTAGGAGCCCTGTGGGCGCGGGGGGGGGAGAGGTTGCATTTATCCAACCTGCATCCATCCAAATGGTTTCTTAAGCCTTGAGGATATAGGCAGAAGGGGTGTGAGGTGATCTCATGTGTGTCGAAGAGTGAAGATCCTGTCAGATGTTACAAAAGAGAAGAGCACTTTAATCGGCCAACGACACAAACTAGCGAAATATTTCTGTGGTCGGAATTTTTAAAGCTTTTCATTTACGAAATTCGGAGATAACTTTCGTTCTTAAAATTCATTTTTGTTGTAAAAAAATTCCCCTTCCTAACGATGATTTTAGTGCAAACCGCAGTTTCATATTATTTTTTGCTCTTTTATTTATGAATTTTAAAAGCTTTCGGTTTGTCTGCCCACCTTATACTTCTTCTCTGTTTCACGTTCCTTCAAAAAGTTTTTTCAAACGAAATGTCCGTAATACTTCAACGGATTATTTTGTCACATTCCATATGATGCAATCAATCGCGCATTCAAATCAATCGTCGAAGTTCTATTCGGCAAAGATGAGTCCACACGATTGAAATCATCATTCAAACTGAACCAACTTCTAAAGATGGAACATGACAAGTTTGCAAGCTCAAGCGCAGCTTGCATGTTCTGAAACAAGCTCCACGTTGCTGGAACAAGTGTTTTTGTGAGTTTTTTTTAATTATTAAACTTGGTTTTAAAGCAAGTGATGCCGACCCGTGTCTGTATAGTAAAGAAGCAAATGGTAGAAAACTGCTCATAGTGTTATATGTGGATGATGGACTGGTTGCCGCAACTAATCAAGAGGATTTGGATACTTTCCTTAAAGAACTAAACACCAGATTTAAAGTGAACATTTGAGAAGTTTCTTGTTTCTAGAACTTGAAATTGAACGTCACAAAGATGGTTCTATTGAAATTAGTCAGAAAGCAACCTATGCAAGAAAAATCTTCCAGCGATATGGGTTTGAAAGATGCAAGCATATACCAACTCGGAATCGAGATTGCAGAAATCCGAGGACACCAAAAGACAGGAGTTTACATATCGTCAAGCAGTTGGTGCTTTGAACTATCTGATGTTGGGAACAAGGCCAGATATTCCTTACAGTATAGGATATCTATCCAGGTCACTAGAGAAACCACCTGAAGAGGATGTTGTGAGAGTAAAGAGAGTGTTCGGCTACATAGCAGGTACCACTAATTTTGCAATCACTTACCATGCAACTAGTGCAATTAGAGTGATGGAATGCTAAAGTGATGCAGATATCGGGTGGATGTTCAGAAACTGGAAGATCGACATCTGGATCAGTGATAGTATATGCCGGAGGAACTATCTCTTGGCATAGTCAGAGACAAGCAATTGTAGCCACTTCAACCACAGAGGCTGAGGATGTGGCAGCATAAGAGGCAGTCAAAGAAGTCCTTTGTCTTACGAGACTATATCAAGGAATAATAAACTTGAAGGCAGTACTCGCACTTCAAGTAGACAATCATGCAACTGTAAAGCTTGACCACAATCCAGAATATCATAGAAGGACTAAACACATTGAAATAAAGCATTTCTTCATTCGCGAGAAAGTGATGGTATACAAGCTGCATGTTGAGCAAGTATCAACCGAAACACAACTTGCTGATATTATGACTAAGCCACTAACCAAGCCACGGTTATTGATCTTGTGTCAACGTATGAGACTGATGTAATATGTTCAGTATTAGTTTGTGAAAAACCCACAAGGGAAAGTGTTAAAACTAGTATTTTAGTGTGTTAATTGTTTTTGACAGTTATAAGTTATTGGAGTCCAACTCTACTCCAGGTTGCTAAGATACTTGTTCATAAGTTTGTTTTATTTAATTCAAAAAATTCCTCTTTAATCTTACAGGTAACTAAAGTTTTAATAAAGATATTCTGCTAAAATCATAGTTTTATGAGTTATTTTAAACAGGTTATAAGTTATTTTAAGCAATAACCCTTTAAGCTTTTAAACATAAACGATAAAGATTGAAAAATAATCGTCAGTTACCTCAGAGTAACAACTATCATTACTTACAGCTGAATGCAGTTCCTAAAATTAGCATTTAGCTGCTTAATATTATGTTTTTCAACCGGTTGTGGTCAAAGGTTTCTGCAGTAGGGTGGCCCATGTCACTATGGTAAAAATTAAACTCTCAATGAAACACCAGGGCACCCCCTAAATTTGTTAGACTATTAGAGTCATCGTACTTGTAAAGTTTTGTCTCTGTACTCTAAGTGGAAGGTAATGCCCAAAGGACCATAGCTTTTAAGAAAACGTGACATTTAAGACTTCAAAATCAAATGCTATAATTTGAATCAAAAGCTTATTTCCTTACTTTATTTTATTTTTAAACACCAGTTCAGTTAAACTTACAAATAGTAATCATCAAATTGCACTCTGAAACATGTAAATTAGCAAATGGATCTTTCAAAAATGTCATATTCGTGTGAAGATATGCAATCCAACTATTTTAAAATTGAGTTCAAAAGTTATTTTTTCGTGGATGTTGATGGAACACACCTTCTACTTCCTTCTGTTACTTGCAAAGGGAATTTCTTTTCTCCTTCATCAGTAGTATGGAGCTTATTATAGTCTTTGAAAAGTTTACAACGTGAACCTGTCTCGCATGCTTTTTTCCTTGGATATACTGATTTTGGTTCTATTCTTCAGATGGTGAGTTGAGAAAAGATTCAATTATTTCCAACTGTTTAAAGAGTACAGCAGTGCGCTCTCTTACAAAATCTTCTAAGGTAATTTCATACATGCTTTTGGCTCTGAAAATATCTGAGCTTGCACCCACTTTTCGCGATTTTTCAGATTTTATAGTCAACTTGCTTACAATTTGTTTTTTCCTCTGATGAAGTGACGTTGCATGAGAATATAGCAAGCCCAACCAGTTTGGAAGTTCAGCATTTTTTAAAAATTCATGAAAGTAAATCCGTATTTATAGAAAAAAATATTCTAATTTTAAATATGCAATTGAAATTCTACATAAATAGTTATTTATTTAAATATTGAGGGCGAAAGATGCACTGAAATAGCACGAATGATGATGCCATCCGAAACGCACTCTGATTGGCCGAGAAGATTTTGACGTCAACTATGCCTATCGCGGTACTCTGTAATGAAAACTCCTTTCCGTTCTCCGCATTTTTCTGTTTCACGAGTTATGATTCCAGGCTTTTATTTAGCTTACATTTTACAAGTGAATTTTTAGACGTTTTCATGTTTTATTTCATAATGAATATTGGTTTCGTACAAGGGAAATCGGATAATTTCCCAAGGATTGATTGCACAATGATTGCAATGTGTTTCAAGAAGGCTATTCACTTTCTATCAATAAAATCCTACTCTTCTCTTTGGTTTGTTTCAAGGGAAGCGACATAAATTTGTTGTTAGTATATATGTTATTGAGTTCCGACAAAGGAACTGGTCACAAAAATCCGGCAAATGGTCACTAAGTTCAGGCAAAAGCGCATCTAGCGCCAGTCGTAAATTTTCTCGCGAAGAAAAGCAGTTCTGACCTTCCCCTTGAATGCATTCAGTGACCAGAAAGAAGCTACTTACTATACACAAAAAGACTTCGCCTTAGGAAAAACAGATAGGATTTCAAAAGCATCCGACAGCGAGACTCCTAGATATTCCGAGAAGACGATGACTTTCACTAGAAAGAGTGAAAAGCTAATAATCTGATTTTGAATGATCTGCGCATGCCTACACACACAGAGAGAGAAAAAGAAATATACTTATTTCACAAGTTCCTCTCAAAATAAATTCAAGTACGGCAATTTTTATTAAATACATGTGTGCCTTTGAAAAATTAATTTTATTTTATGTTGTTTTATTTTACTATGCTGTGAAGATTACAAATTATTTCCTTTGAGCAAGTATTAATTTTAAGATGCCAGTTAATAGTAATTAATATAAAATCCGTTAAAATAAATTATATAAAGAAACTTATGTAAATTTATAATAACACTCAAACTAGACCAAAAGCGACTGAACTAGGATTGACGTTTGAAAATTGATTTTGATTATATTGAATATATTCATTTGAATATATTCATTGAATCTAAATAAACTAAATGATTGATTTTGCATCAAAAATTAATTCTGCGAATTTTTTCTTTGCATTACAAATGAAAACGAATTTCACCATTAAAAAAGTCATAATATTAAACTTATTTTTTAAGATATTCTAATTAGTTTTCAGTCGTACTTTAATTTTTAAAGAAATATATGAAATATTCCAATAAGTATTGAAATAATTTATGTAGTACAATAAAAAATGCAAGTTTTTTTAAAAAATATTTTAAAAGGTTGAACAGCCTCTGTTCCAACGCCTCTCAAAGGGTTAAAATATAAATTCCATGTAATCAAAAAACGGCAGGACGGAATAGAGGGAAAAAACTAAATAAATTTTATTTGCTTTAAAATATCTATTTCTTTTCCGCCGCTAACCTTACCTTATACCTTTTTCAAAACAAAAAAGATATTAAATTCAAAGTTGTTTCCTACAGTAGTTTCTAATATTGGTATGGAAGAACACTGGTTTCTTAAAATATAAATTCCATGCAATAAAAGAAAAGAAGGATAATACGGTGGAAAATAACTATTTAAATTTAGCTATTTACTTTATAAATAACTATTTATTTTTTGCTGCTAATCTCACCATATACTTATTTGCGAAACAAAACAGATATGGAATTGAAAACTATTTTTTACTGTGCTTCGTGATATGCAATTTTAATATATATAATATATATTAATTACTCACATCAAAATGTTCTTCACAGACATGACGAACGCTGCTTGTGGATAACTTCGGATTAACCTTATCATCTCTTGACACCACTTTTTGCGAAGAACTTCGTTATTTGGCACAAGGATAAATAATTTATCGGGTGCAGTTATAGTTGTATTAACAGATTTAGGAACAATACAATATTTGTATCTTTTCGACATTATTTAATCTGATTCGATGGTCGGAAAATATAGAAAAACCAGCGGGAATGGTCTCCCCTAAACTTTCTCGTACACTTTCTAAGTGGAGATTCGTCAAAATCTCGAGTTCGAATTTTTTTGACGATTACAATACTTTCTCTTTGTATACGAGAAAGTAAAACAAAAAAACAAACAAACCTGAAATCAAATATTTGTTGCCACGTTTCAAAAAAATATTACTTTGAAGCAGGCGCGATAAAATAGGCAATGCAATGAATACTAAAGCGAAAATTCTGCTTTGGAATTGAATCCCAAGAAAACAATTTATACTACCACAACCGTAACAATTGCAAAAGCGTTTGAATAAAAGATTTGCTGAAATAATGAGATCAGTTTGACTTACATCAATAAAAAAATTGTTAACAATTGATGTTTGAAAACATTATTTATTGTTGTAAATACAACAATAAATAATGTTTAACAACAATAAATAATAAATTTACAACAATAACACATTACTACCAATACGCATTCGCATGAGAATCGGATTAAAAGAAATTGAATATGCAATTTGAAAGCCTCTTTTTGACGGATTTGGCCCAAACTTTTATGCGGACCTACATTCATAACGTTAAAACTGTGTACCAAATTTTATCCATTTAGCTATTCACGGTTTTGAGCTATAGCGTTCACATGACCGCGGACATACAAATAGACAGACTTCCCTTGACGGATTTTGTCCAAAATTTGACAGAAACCTACAAATTATGTTTAAAGACCACATACCAAATTTCATCCCCGTAGCTCTAATAGTTTTCGAGTTATCATAGACACAATTCCAAAATTGTGTTTTTCGGACTCAGGGAGGTCTAAAACGTGGAGATCCGTCAAAATCTCGAGTTGGAATTATTTTGACGATTACAATACTTTCTCTTTGTATACTTCGTATACGAGAAAGTAAAAAAGCAAAATCTCAATGGCGAGCGTACGTGAACTAGCTGTTGTGTGGGCATACGTGACGTCAGACCCGTTTCGCGCCAGAATGGATCGTTTTCTCCGCCAAATCTGAGAGGCGAACTTTGATTGCAAATTTTTAAAAAGTCTACAATTTTTTCAATGTTATTGTTCACTTTGAAGCATTCTAAATCGATTAAAAAATTTAAAAAAATGCCGAATTTCCCCATTCATCTGACAGATACCATAAGTGCCTTTGTAAGACATCCCTGGATGCTTTACTAATTTAAAATCAAAGGACTTGTTGATTATGATACACAATCAACAGGTGGGAGGATGTTGGGTTCACACAATTGACAGCATTGGTAAAGCACGCACCGCTGTATTTATTTTTTTGTTTTTAGAGTTGTCAACCTGGCATCTTCTACTCAAGTTTTGGTTCCGATGTAAAAATTCACGGATAATGCGTTTATAAAATAAATGTCTATTTTCAGTTTTGCAAACGAGTTATTTTTCAATTCCTACTATTAGTTCACACTCTCCCTATATATATTTATATATCTTGTTCAAATTTCCAATCGTTAATAAAATACTTTTTATTCATCCACTCAAGTTCAAATAATTTTTTTTTAAACTTGTAGTGGATGGCACTTGATGTTAATACAGTTTTTTCAAGTATTAATTCATTAATTAAATTTAATTAATTAATTTTAGTTTTATATGGGAGAAAAAATTTCTAAAATAAAATTTTTCCTTGTTGACCTAAGTAGGAATTGACTTTTAAAAAATGTTTTATATTACTTGTTTGATTGAAACTACTTTCTGTTGAGTCAGGGACTCAGAAGTATGTTTACTTAACTCTAGTGAATTAACATCTTGAACAGTTTTACTTTTTAAAAAGATGAAACATTAATTAAATTTACCAGAGATTTCTGTGAAATCTTGGTTTGCTCTAACAGGACTCATATCTTTTTAAATCCTTCCAAATCTGCAAGTCATTGGCTGTACTTGGAGGGCTTCAATCCAAGCCTTGGTGTACAGAAGGACACCAAACTTTACAAATCGTTCAAGTTTATATTCTTCTTTTTTAGTAAGATTGGAAACGTCTTTCGGGTTATGGAAAAGGTATATCTTGATACCATAGATTAGTTTAGCCATCCACCTTGCACGATGAATAGCACCTGGTGTCCGCCAGTGTATTCTTGCAGGTGTTTTCTCAAGAACAATCATTGTTAGTTCTATGAGCTTCTTCACATTAAAAAAAATCCCGTAAAATTTACGGTTTTAAACAGGCAGCTGGGTTGGTTGTGCAAAACCGTAAAAGTTACGAAGTAAATCCGTAGGCACAACGTTGTTTTACCATACAGGAACAAGTTTTTCCCATAAAAGTTAGGAAGTAAATCCGTAGTCACAACGGTTTTTTACCGTATGAAATCAAGTTTTCTCCGTAAAAATTAAGTCATCGAAGTAAGTGACGTCATCGACTGAGTTGAGTTGTTTTTCTTCTTCTGTTCGAGTTGAGTTAAAATGTGCTGATGTGTATTATCAATTAGGAATATTAATTAATCAAGGCTTAATTATTAATTTCAATTAGTTAGTTTAATTAATATAATTTTTAATTGAAATTACTTGGACGATTTCGATGCAAGATGGTGACAAAACTTCTAACTCCTCCGAGCCGGGGATCGAAACCGCGTTCTTAGAAATAAAAGGCAGTCGCTCTAACCACTAGACCACCGGAGACTTCACAATATGAAGTAAAAATAATCTATTTGAGTTTTAAAGTCACTATAGCTCTAGTGGCGCCACCTAGTGGTGTAAAAATCAACTATTGCCAGAACACGTGTTTTAAGGTTAGCTTTCATGAGTGACAACAGGTTACTGCAACATGTGTAAACAA
>BGPR01054838.1:0-10136 GCA_013235015.1 Araneus ventricosus
AAATTTTACGGGATTTTTTTTACAGTGCAGCAAAGACAAGAGGCTACGAAGCATAAAATGAGTTATTACAAAGAAACTGAAGTTTGATTTCTTTAAAAAGTCCAAACTTCTGACACTCATGACGTCAGTTCAAACTTCTAAAGAAAATACAATTCAGTGCCCTGAGTGTGATGGGATCTATGTTGGCCTCCATCGGAAGATCAAATAGAATGTTGCAAGTGCCATAACATGGTGACCCGAAGGCTTCTCAGACTCTCAATGAGTAGAATTTGTGCCTAATTTTTGTAAATGAAAATCACTGGTTTTGAATTATATTAATTTACTATGAGTTCAAATTTTAACTAAAATAACCCTTCCCTTACATACAAATCAAGGAAAAAATACTTAACAACGTTTAATTAATTAGCCTTCCGTCCTATATTTTCTAAAAATAAAAATGTATTGAACTTTTATCATAATTTTCATCATACCGGGACATGTTGGTACTTTTGCTTTGCTTTTTTTAAATGTCAAAATAACTTTGATAATAATAAAATAAAAATTTCTCAATTTAAGTACAACACAACAAAAGGCCAATCTAATAATAATTCAAAGAAAAAAAATTACCTCAAAAACTGAATTTATTAAAAATGGTTAAATGTTAACAACGGCATCATTCCCTGGTTTCCTCTACATCGGGTTTAAAAAAGTGCTAAATTAAAATTTAAAAGTAATTTTATACAAAATTGTAAAAAAAAAAAAATGACAAAACTTTTTTAACACAATCTGAATACTATTTAATTATTAGAAAATCAGCCGTCATGGTATGACGAGTGCAAATTGCCTCTTCATTCGAGAGATTTCCGGTCAAATTTGACGTGTTTAAATGGATATATATGCGAGAGAAATGTTTAACACTGATTGAAAACAAATAAAATAAACATATATTTTATGACAGGAAATATTTTTTTTATTTACATATCATTTACATATTTCTTTATTGAAAAATCCTCTTGGTAAACAACATTCCGTGTGAAGTATTTTTCGCTGTTTAACAATTTTATTATACAATGTAATCTCCCTATAACGAAATAGCTTGGTTCCAATTGAAAAATTCGCTATAGAGAAAATTTCGTTATACAGAGATCAGAGATTTTTGCAGTTATTTAAGTAAATGTTACAAACCTTTTAGTATGCGCGATAGTTCAAAAATATTTAATTATGACTTTCAATTAAAAATGAAGTAATATTTAGTATAAATTTGTTAAAATTATACTAATTTTTATTGTATAAATAAAACACTCAAAAGTGAAGACAATGCACCAATTTAGAGAATAATATGTACTAGTATGGATAAACATAAAATGCGTATTGTCACATCCATTTGCTGTTTCCACCCCGATTCTTGGAATCTTGACCCGCAGAAATGTTGCTCCCTCTGTAGAAACCCAGGTCCCCACAACTGCATTACCCTTCACATAGCATTCTATTGTTACGTGTTATCGCTGGAATGAACAATGCGAGTGGTTCCAGAAACAGGCACGTGTGAGCGATTTGTTTGCACAGAAATTAGCAACTTTCTTCAAAAATGACAAAAATCGAAAAGATAAAGGTCTGAAAAAATTCGTTATAGGGAGACAACCACTTCGTTATATGGAGAATATTTTGAATGTTATTTAACATTCCGATTAAAAATTTCGTTATAGGGAGAAATTCGCTGTAGGGAGACTTCGTTGTAGGGAGATTCTACTGTAATTCATGAACCATGAAATTCTCAGCTTGTCAATCTTAAGTCAAAAGTTAAAATTTCAAAGGAATTCTTTTTCGAAATTCTAATCAAAACAAAGCATTTCTCTGTTTGTCAAACGTTGCCAAAAAATATTATCAAATTATATCATCACGATTACAATAAGTAATGAGATGCATCGTGGCGTCCAAACTATATCAAATGCATGATATACCACTGACGTAATTTACTATTTTCTATTGTAAAACGGAAATTAATTTGAAATATAGGATTAATATAATTTAAAATTTCTCAGGAACTATTGATCACAGAGAAATAAATTTTACATCAATCGATAGAAAATTTTATTTCACTATTTTAGAGCTATTAAATTTGAAATTAGAAGGACAATTCTTCTTTTAAATTTAAAAATACTGAAATTTAGGCTCTCTAACAATGAAATAATGCTATTTAACGTCTCGCCGTGCTATGGCGCGAGTTTTATTGTT
Organism: Araneus ventricosus; assembly: GCA_013235015.1. Classification (NCBI taxonomy): domain Eukaryota; kingdom Metazoa; phylum Arthropoda; class Arachnida; order Araneae; family Araneidae; genus Araneus; species Araneus ventricosus. Next base: position 2,215 of record BGPR01054838.1, read on the forward strand.
GGTGACGTCAGAGCGTTACCGAGAGACAGATTTTTGCTATTATATTAGTAATGGGACTGGACATTTTTTTAAATTAGAAAGCAGCATATTTTTTTAATTTATAAAACTAGAAAATGATAATTAATTAGGAATATTGTTAGAATAATGTTCCAAAATTTAAGAAATACTTGATTTTAATTTGAATAAGTCCGAGTGTACGGCCTTTGTAAATTAACTGAAAACAACAAAATTAATTTTTTCCGAAACTACCGCAAAAAAATAAATAAAAAAAAAATCTCGAGGCCCTAAAGCTTCGGGGCCCGTAAGGCAGTTGCCTACTTTGCCTATTTAACAACCCGGCCCTGCTCAAGACAACCCTAGCGCAGCTTCAAAACAAGACATTGATCTAACTAAATTGTGCCTTTCAAAGTTTTTGTGATTCCCCTGTATAATGTCAGAGTAATAATAAACTCAGACAAGACACAAAAGCTCGTCATCGGTTTTCATTGAAATTATTAATTTAGTGATGTAATTAGTGTCATTATTAGTGTAATTACCGATTTGAAATAAGTAATAATGGAATGCATTTTTCATCTTAAAAAAAAAAATTGGATAATGAGCTGTGGGACAATATTCTGAAGACTAACATTAGAATAGCTACCAAACAATGTTTCTGAGAATCTGCAGGACCACAACCTGTTTGGCTGATAGGGAATGTTAGCCTTTTTACAATGTTATAAATTTCATGAATACTCGTCTCTTTCTTTTAGAATTGATCCTGAACTATATAAATAAATAAAAATTTATTTTCATGAGGAAAAAATTTTGTAAAAATTATTTGCAAAATTCAGCATTTCTGTGCAGAATTTAGCATAAAACATTGTCTTTGCTCTTTACGGTCTCCTTAAACTTTATTGAAGTACGCCGTTTTAAGAAAAAAGAAAATATGAATTATTTTTCAATGCTCATCATTTACAAGCAAGACGAAAAAAAAATTCACAAAGTCATCAAATCACAATAGATTTTTTTATTTCCTGTACAAAAGAAACCACCAATTTTTTTAATTTGATAAAAAAAAAAAGTACTCTCGACCTTTTCGATTCAATCGGAGTTCCCCACAATTACTTCTACTTCTTCTGAAAGATAACTATAAATTTAAACTTCTTTGGATAACCAAGGGATTATCCTTCAATTAAAAAAATAATTAATACGTTGTGTCCTAGACACGCCCGTATATTTTGTTTCCATGAATACATAAACACATATAAATTCGTTCCCTATTGTATTTTTACAAATTGGTGAATGTTTCTCTTGTGGTGATGTATAATTCGTGGGCAATGGATATAAATAAACAATTCCCGTTTCCTGTGATCTTCTGTAAATTGATTCAGAAGTTTGTTCATTGTTCAGAGGACAATATTTGTCGTCTTTGTTTTAGCACATTTCGTTCAACAGAAACCAGCGGGTGTGGTCTCCCTTAAACTTTCTCGTATACTTTCTAAGTGGAAATTCGTCAAAATTTCGAGTTCGAATTTTTTTTTTTTTTTGACGATTACAATACTTTCTCTTTGTATACTTCGTATACGAGAAAGTGAAACAAACAAACAAACAAACCTGAAATAAATATCCGTTGCCACGTTTCAAAAAATATTAGTTTGAATCAATGCAATGAATAACTAAAGCGAAAATTCTGCTTTGGAATTGAATTCCCAAGAAAACAATTTATACTACCACAACCGTAACAATTGCAAAAGCGCGTGAATAAAAGATTTGCTGAAATAATGAGATCAGTTTGAATTTTATTTACAACAATAAAAAAAATTGTTACAATTCATGTTTGTAAACATTATTTATTGCTGTAAATAAAATTTAAAACAATAACAGATTGCTACCAGTTCGCATCTGCATGAGAATCGGATTAAAAGAAATTGAATATGCAATTTGAACGCCTCTTTTTGACGAATTTGGCCGAAAATTTTATACGGACCTACATTTATGACGATATAACTGTGTAACAAATTTTATCTAGCTATTCAAGTTTTTGAGTTATAGTGTTCACATGACCGCGGACATACAGACAGACTTACAAACGGCTTGAAAACTGTCAGTTTTAAATTTATTTTCGTCATACAGCCAGTTTACTGTACGATATCTTTCCTTTTCTTAAATGTAATTTTATTGCATTCATTTTCATGTTTTTAGGGTTCCATCTCTTGTTTACATGTTGCAGTAACCTGTATCATAAGCTAACCTTAAAACACGTGTTCTGCAATAGTGTGATTTTTACACCACTAGGTGGCGCCACTAGAGCTATAGTGACTTTGAAACTCAAATAGATTATTTTACTTCATTACTTCAAGTCTCCGGTGGTCTAGTGGGTTAGAGACTGCCTTTTATTTTCTAAGAACGCGTTTCTGATCCCGGTACAGGAGTTCAGAAGTTTTTACCATCTTCATCGAAATCGTCCAAGTAAGTCTACAAAAAATTATATTAATTAAACAATTAAAATAATTAAGCCTTGATTAATTAATATTCCTAATCGATAATACACTCAGCATTTCAGCTCACTCGAACAGAAGGAGAAAACAACTCACTCTAGCGATATCAGTTAATTTTTTACGGAGAAAACTTGATTTCATACGGTAAAAAACCGTTGTGACTACGGATTTACTTCGTAATTTTATGGAAAAAACTTGTTCCTGTATGAGTAAAAAACCGTTGTGCCTACAGTTTACTACTGTAACTTTTACGGTTTTGCCAACCTACATGCCAGTTTAAAACCTAAATTTTACGGGATTTTTTCTTTTATGCAGCAAGACAAGAGGCATACGAGCATAAAATGGTATTTACAAAAACTGAAGTTTGATTTACAAGTCCAAACTTCACCTACATGACTGTCATTAACTTCTGTAAAGAAAATACAATCTAAGTGCCCTGATGTGATGGGATCTATGCTTGCCTCCATCAAGATCAAATGAGATATGCTTGACCATAACATGGTGACGAAGGCTCTCAGATTTCTAATAGGAATGTGTGAACTAATTTTGTAAATATAAACTCACTAGGTTCGAATTATATTAATTTACATATGAGTCTAATTTTAACTAAAATAACCCTTCCCTTACATACAAATCAAGGAAAAAATACTTAAACAACGTTTAATTAAATTAGCCTTGTCCCTATAATTTTTTCAAAAAATAGAAAATGTATTGAACTTTTATCATTTTCATCATATTCTGGACATGATTTGGTACTTTTGCTTTGCTTTTTTTTTAAACAAAATAACTTGCATAAATATAATAAAATTTCTCAATGGTACAGACCACTACAACAGCAATCTAATAATAATTCAAAGAAAAATGTACATCCAAAACTGAATTTATTAAAAATCTAAGTTAAATAACGGCCACATACACTGGCTTCTGCCCTCTACATCGGGTTTAAAAGTGTATAGATTAAATTAAAAGCAAATTTTTATACAAAAATTAACTAAAAAAAAAAAATGATAAAAACTTTTTATACACAACCTGAATACTATTTAATTATTAGAAAATCAGCTCATAAGAGTATGAGTAGTGTAATTCCTCTCTCATTCGAGAGATTTCCTATAATGTGACTGTGTTTAAATGGAATATAATGCGAGGAGAAATGTTTTAATCTGAGTTGAAACAAATAAAAATAACACTTAATGTGACATGGTAAATATTTTTTTATTTACAATATCATTTACATATTTCTTTTTAGAAATCTCTGGTAAACAACATATCCGTGTTAAGTGCTATTTTTCATGTTGTCAATTTATTTATACAATGTAATCTAACTAATATAGCTTGTCCTTAAATTGAAAAAATTCTTTAGTAGAAAATTCTCGTTATACTCAGAATCGAGATTTTTCTAGCTATTATTTAAGTAAATGTTCAAACCTCTTTTAGTATGGCGTAGTCTAAAAATATTTGTCTTGGTACAACTTCAATTAAAAAATGAAGTACAAGTATATCTATAATTATACTATTTATTTAGTCATAATATGTACCTGAGATAATAAACCAATAACTAAGGAAGCAATATAATGAGAATAATATGTACTAGTATGGATAAACATAAAATGCATGTGTATACATCCATTTTTGGCCTGTCACCCCGATTCTTGATCTTGATCCGCAGAAATGTTGTCCTCTGAGAAACCCCAGGTCCTCCTGTACATGCCCTTACATAGCATTCTATTGTTCAATTGTCGACGCTGGAATGAACAACTGGAGTGGTTCCAGAAACAGGCACGTGATGGCTGGCAGTTGTTTGCAAGAAATTAGCAAGCTCTTCAAAAATGTACACAAAATCGAAAAGAATAAAGGTCTGAAAAATTCGTTATAGGGAGACAACCACTCAGTTTGATATGGAGAATATTCTAATGTTATTTTATCTGATTAATGACAATTCGTATGAGGGAGAATCAGCATGTGGGACTCCCGTTTGTAGGGAGATTCATACGTGTTTCGAACCATGAATTGGCTTGTCAATCTTAAGTCACATGCATTTTCGAAGTGGATGCGTATTTCGTATTACCTTTCTTTACGTAGAAAATGTTTTTGTTTAAATTTCTGTGAAATAGCCGCTCAAAGATTTGTGGAACTGAATTATTCAATTTTTTTTGTATTCAATTAGAGTAGGAATTTATAAGTATAATCGTCTGTTTTTTTTACAATAAAAAAAGAAGGCTTCTTCAACATATTTTGAATTTGGTACATCATAAGATTGACATTTCTAACTGCATAAACTCGTGAAATTTGCATATTATAATGCTACGAAGAAATCTATAAATTATAAATTGCCAGTGGCAATGGAAAGTAACAAGGAAAAATTGAGCCTTTTATTTAGGGCAGTCACCGGGAAGAATTACGAAAAGCATGGTTCTTAGAACGTTGCGTAAAGAATAAATTCCAGTATTCCATTATTTTTGAGCCTGAAATCATTTAATTTGCAAAAGTTACTAAAGATTTGATTTAAACGATGATAAATGCATCACTACAGCTTTGCGAATTCTCTTGAAGACACATTCGCATCAAATTCCAGAGAGATTCCAACACTGTGAACATGCGTCGCCGATTGAAAGTGAACGCTCTTCGCACGCGTTCGGCTTCTTTTCCTGAACGAGTTCTGAAGGCCGGATCAGCTCTTCACCCGGCCGTGCGGGGGCCTCCGCCCCCCCCCCCCGCGGCCGGGGGGGGGGGGATGACGAAACGCGCTGTTGCGTCGGTCTGGGGAGTCATTTATTTTGTGATTAAAGTATCGTTCTAAACAAGCAAAGGCGGTCCCGAAGAACCCTCGATGCTGACTGGGATTTGCGAGACGCTCTTTTTTCGGCTCACAGCTCATAATTGGTTCATCCAGGCACATTTAGCTGCCTTGTGCTGCAAAACATTCTTTCTTTTTCACTTTTTTTCCCCATATCGCCTCGTATACTGCGGTCTATCAAGTAGTTGCTAAGAAACGGTTTGTAATTGCGTATCGCTGGTGCAATTTTTTCGCCTATTTTTATTACAAGATTCAATCTGAGGAATATCTCGGTGCACTTTGCACATACGCCTGAGAGATAGAGAGAAATATTAAAGCTCAGTAATATAGCATGGAAGAGTTCCGTTATTTGGCTCAGAGCCCATGATTGGTTCATACAGGCACTTTTAGATGCCTTGTGCTGCAAAACATTTTTTTTTTTCATTTCGTCTCATTACTATGGTCTATCCAGTTACTAAGAAGCGGTTTGTAATTGCATGTCGCTGGTGCAATTTTTCATCTATTTTTATTACAATATCTAATCTTAAGAATATCTCGGTGCACATCGCACATATGCCTGAGAAATAGAGAATATTAAAACTCTATAATATAGCATTGCAGAGTTCCATTTTTTTGGCTCAGAGCTCATAATTGGTTCATCCAGAGACCTTTAGATGCTATGCTTTGCAAAAATTTCTTTCTCTCTTTTTTCATTTTGCAATGCCCACTGCAGTCTATCTAGCTACTAAGAAGTGGCTTGTAATTGTATGTTGTTGATGCAAATTTGTCCCCTATTTTTGCTACCATATTCATTCTGGGAAATATCTTGGTGCATTTTACACATATACCTGAAAAGGAGAGAATATTAAAACTCAGTAATACAGCATTGCAGAGTTCCGTTATTTGTCCCAGAGCCCATGATTGGTTCACACAGGCACTTTTAGATGCCTTGTGCTGCAAAACATTTTTTTTTTTTTTTCATTTCGTCTCATTACTATGGGTCTATCCAGTTACTAAGAAGCGGTTTGTAATTGCATGTCGCTGGTGCAATTTTTCATCTATTTTTATTACAATATTCAATTTCAGGAATATCTCGGTGCACATTGCACATATTCCTGAGAAATAGAGAATATTAAAACTCAGTATTATAGCATTGCAGAGTTCCGTTATTTGACTCAAAAGAGCTCATGATTGTTTCGTCCAGGCACTTTTAGTTTCCTTGTCCTTCAAAACATTTTTTCTTTTTTTTTTTCATTTTGCCTCTCATACTGCAGTCTATCTAGATTTGTCATTGCATGTCGTTGGTGCAATTGTTCGTCTATTTTTAGTACCATATTCAATCTAAGAAATATCTCGGTGTACTTTGCACATATGCTTTACAAAGAGAGATTATTAAAATTCAGCAAAAGTGTTGCTAAAATCCTAGAGCTTTAGTAAATTAATTTAATAAATTGAAGCATTCAATAGATTTCTCATTGGTATACCTGTGCTTATTTTAAAACTATGCAAAAAATACCTCCTGTTCTATTATTTCGTTATTTTGCAATCCTTGCGCTGAATTTTAAAGAATTGCGCTTAGTTCACTAATTTTTGTTCTCTGTATTTTTACTACCATATTCAATCCGAGAAATATTTTGAAGTGCTTTGCCCGTATACCTGAGAAAGAGAGAATGCAAAATTCAGTATTTACTAAATAATCAACTCTTCAGTAGAATAGTTGATTATTTAGTAAATATAATCTTCATCAGACTTTGTATTAGACCCGCGCTTTCTTTAAAATTATGCAAAAAATACACCCAATCCTGTTATTTTGTTGCTTTTGAATAACGCAAGAGTTGCACTGAATTTTAAAGTATTGCACAGAATTTATTAATTTTTGTTCCTTTCGTAAATCAAGTATCTCTTAGTTGTTCCTTTCTACATAGGAAACAAAGCACGCCATATAATATTAAATTCCAACAAAAAAAATGTTCATCTAGTAAATCGAAATATTCACTAGATTTCCCATTATTTCCTGTCCTTGTTTTAATCTCAAATTCTATTGTTTTGTTACTTTTGACTGATGCAATAGTTGTGCTGAATTTTAAAGAATTGCACATATTGCAATGGTTTTTGTTCCATTCATAAACCAAGGATCACTCTGTTGCAATAGTTTAGGATCCTTAATTGCTTTTTCGCTTTTCCCCATTCTTTCATTTACTTTCCTTTTTTTTTTCTTTCTCATTTTTACATTCCTTATTCTTTTTTAAGGAACCAAAAAATGAAAAAGCACAGGAAATTGACTTTTAGGGCATGTTTTAATTTTAGGACTCCTTTTATAAACTTCAATATTTTTTCTCTTTTGTATGAATAGATATAAAAATTTTCCTTTTGAAAATGAAACTGAATTACAGAACATCTTTAAATCTGTCGTATAATACTGTAATTTAATAAAAAAAAGCATATGTTTTAACATATAAACTTATCTCAGTCTTCGAGAAATGTTCAGCAGGATAACTCGTTTCTGAATTGACCATCCGCTACAGGAAGAGAGAAAAAAAAGTCTCGATCCTGAAAATTCTCCTTTTGGTACACTGTAAAAAATATCCGTTTTTTTCCCGGACTTTTTCCGTATATTTGACGGTTTAAAGCTGTTTTGTTGACAAAACGGTTTTTCACCGTTTTCCGCTCCA
>BGPR01054840.1:0-10136 GCA_013235015.1 Araneus ventricosus
TGAAATAGACCCGTTAGTTTGCATATAAGCGGGTAGTTGCGTACTAAATTTTTTTAATTGCAAAATCTTTGACTGCGTGCTTTGCGGGCCTATTCTCGTACCCTGATTGGGTTGGGAGACGTCACTTTTTCCGCCCGTTAACGACAAGTGCGTTTCTCGTACCCGTTTATACAACCTGTTGGGATCTCGCTCGATCGAAAAGAGAACTCCGATTTCTCGCCAGCTCTGTACCTGGCGTAAACGCTATTCGCTAGCGAGAAGTGTTGTTTCGATATCAAAATTTATCAAATTGTCTTTTAAAATGGAGGCTGCTAAGACGTTAATTGTGTTTTGAAAGGGTTTATCGGGATAAATGTAATCCATTTGACCAATCTGAAGAAGAATTTATCAATTACTTTAGATTTTTTAAAAAGTAGTTAAATCTTTTATCGAATTTAAATAATTTAATCTGATAATTTAATACGACAATCTAAAGTAATTACATCTTTAAAAGTAGTTAAATCTTTTACTACTCCATCAAGATAGTCAATAATGATAGTTGATAATTAGCTAAGATCAATTACATTTAAAGATTTAATTACTTAATATTTTCTTATTAAATTAAATTAGGGTAGCATTTTAACATTTCTTTTAACATTGAGTGTGGAATCACTTACCTCATTCCGTATATATCATTACAATTTTTTTTATTTGGGTTTTAATTCAAAGAAATTTGTCAAATATTTACAAAGTAATTGCAAAATCTGACAATAAAAGAATTTTGATAAAGTCCTTGATAAAGATGTAATTTTTTAATGCTGTGAAAACTTGCTGAATTTAATAACTTTTTTTCATGTTTTAATTTTTTATGTAATTGGGAAAATAAACAAATGGTTTCTAATATTAATTTATAAGATTTATTCATGTTAAAATAATTGGCATGGAAAGAAGTTTATTACTTTTCCTCTCTCTAGAAAACTGGTAAAATTACATTGGTAAAATTACATCAATATATTGAAAAAAAGACTGCAATTTATGTTCTATAAATGTATAATATTATTATAAGTGTATATTTTGTAAAAGATAAATGGTTTAACCCCTCCCCCTTAACAATGGACTTAAGAAAGCAAGAAAGATGCATTATAATGCATCTTATAAGAGCAGAAGTTAAATCTTCCCACCTCTTACTCTTGGTGTCTTTTGAAAAGATGCGATCAATTTTCCCACTTAAAATTTGTGGATATTTTTCAAAATAATCCAACATAATTTCGAATTGGGAAGCAAATGTACGCTTCGCCATAGCTCCTTTGGCGATTCAAAACTCGAACTAAATCTGAAACAATAAACAAAAATATCGCATGACGATCGCTTGATTTGCTGCGCGCTCATCAGAAATATGTCACTTCCTAGCGTAAAGCGAGATGTTCGAAACGACCGAGGTACGAGAATCAGACCCCTTCTTTCGGTCGAGAAAAAGCCATTAACGTCCCCCGGTCGAAAGGCGAAACGCTCCCAACCCAACCAGGGTACGAGAATAGACCCGTTGAATAGTGTGCGTGCAAGTTTTGATATCGATCCGACCATTGCTCACAGCCAAGGCCGGATTTACACATTTCTACGCTCAGGACCAAAACATATTCTGCGCCCCTTCAAAAATGTAATATATAATTTTCAATTTAATATACAATAGTTTATTTTTGAAACATATAAGCACTTAATACAGTCTTTATAATCTTTGAAACACATTACATTACTAATATAATACTCCAGATCTGTTCCTCGGTAACGCTCTGACGTCACCGACAATATAACTCGCGCCATAGCACTGCGAGACGTTAAACAGCATTATTCCATTGTTAGAGAACCTAAATTTCAGTCATTTTAAATTTAAAAGAGTAATTGCCGTTCTAATTTCAAATTTAATAGCTCTATTGAAATAAAATTTTCTATCGATTGATATAAAACTTATCTCGCTATGATCAATAGTTCCCGAGAAATTTTAAATTATATTAATCATATATTTCAAATTAATTTCCTTTTTTTTAATAGAAAGTAGTAAATTACGTCAGTGGTATATCATGCGCGTGACATAATTTGAATAAAGAAATATGTAAATAATATATAAATAGAAAAATTTCCTGTCATAAAACACATGTTTATTTTATTTGTTTTCAATCAATGTTAAACATTTGTCTCACATATATATCTATTTAAACACGTCAAATTGGACGGGAAATCTCTCGAATGAAAAGACAATTTGCACCCGTTTAACCATGACGGGTGATTTTCTAGTTACTTATGAAATAACATAACACTAACACCTACAAAATTACTGCATCGAATTACTTGAAATCCTTTGAACACCCAATAGAACTTCTTTGTTCGCGCTTTTGACCGTGAATAGGTTTGAAAAGTTATTGAAGTAGACAGATCTTTTTAAATCTCTTTCGATGCAAATAAATTCAAAGACAAGAGACGATAAGGTCCACAGAAGACAAAAAATGTATCGCTCAATATATTTAATATAACGAATGTAACTTTTAAAAACATAATTTTATAGGGGCTTTTGAAAATAACACTGAAAAATGTGTAAATATTTGGTTCTTATTTCTTCTGTACATTAGCCCCCTGGCGGCTGCGTCCTAGGCCATGACCTAGGTTGGCCCTATTGGAAATCTGACCCTGATCACAGCTTTATAATGCTTTGAATACACAAATTTATTTTATGTCCACCTTTATCTCCCCTTGCGTTTTACAGACTTTTATTTATCTTGACTTGTTTCGTGTTTAGGAATTTGGAATTTTATAATCGATTTCCAACTCATTTATTTATGTGGTAGAGTTGGAATTTCGCTTGGACACTTTTTTTTTGAATGAACACGTATGTGTTTTCGATGAAATACACTATTTTAATATTTTGAGATTAGTTTAATATTAGTTATATCAATGTCCCGCTTTGAAGCAACACGATAGGTATTAAATAACTCAAAACATAGCTATCAATTAATAGCTAATTTAATTAAATTTTGATTTCATACGAGTGGCCCACTTGGTAATTAATTTGAGAAAAAATTGATTCCAAGATTTCATAATATTTATGATGATGAATTATAAATTAAAGATAGCAAAGCAGAAAGTAATTAAAATAAAAAAAAACATTCCGATTTTTAATGCACTGAATAAAGGTGTGTTTGTAAAAACTGTTTTTAATAAATTTACTATTAATCTTGTTTTTATTTTATTCCCCAAACCTAGCTGCTTGCGTACAACTGCTTCAGTAATCAGTTCGGAGAAATTTGAAATAAGAAATCTTAGCAAATAAGCGTTAAAGCAAATAAAAGTTCTATCGTTAAAAAAAGACGGAAACTCTCTGAAAAGTTCAATTTCGAAACGTCCAATCTACGCTTGTGAAGTAATTATCTTCACGCGTTCGATTTTGTAAGCTCGAAGAACTGGATCTTCTTGTTGCACTAGGTCTTCAGACAGAAAAATAAAATTTCAAGGCGCATTCACTCATTCTGACTTTCGTAGAATTCCTTGCGAAAGTTTTAGCTTCATTATTTTTCACGCTTGGCTGGATCTTTGCGGAAATAACGCAATTCTACCTAAAATTAAACAATCAATTCTGGGATTGTAATCAGGGCAGGATTATCAAATAGGCAATTTAGACAACTGCCTATAGGCTCCGCAACTTTCAGGGCTCCGAGATTTTTTTTTGCGGTATTTTTCGGGTAATTTGATCCTGTGCTGTCATTTGGTTTAAAGGGCCATTTACTGGAACTTTATCAAATCAAAATCAAGTATCACTTAAATTTCAGAAAATTATTCTTAGGATTAGTTTTCATGCTTGTACATTCGCATGACCCAATTTTTCTACTGACTGACCGACTCACAAGACAACAGCCATTGAAAGCTTCGTATTAAAATTATTTGATTATATTAAAAAAGCTTTATTATTATTTGAATTATATTAAAGATTTTATTTTTTTACAATTTTGTTTAAAATTACTTTTAAATTTAAATTTTTATTATACGCGAATTACTGAAACCAACTCTCCTGAAGGGGACCAGCAATGAAATATTTTGCTATTTTAATTCGACATATTTGTTACATAAAAACTGCTTATATAGAGATTAAATTAAAAGCGATAAAAAAATATCTGGTTTTGGAGATTGGGGTGGGTAAAGGTAGGGATGGGAAAAACCTACCGTTTTTAACCGAAAACCGTTTTTTTTGTTTCGGTTAACCGGGTTTTAGGTTATTTTTTTGTTCCGGTTATTTTTTAAAAAAAAATACAACAACCGAGCAAAAAAACCAGATCGGAATATATACTGGATTTTAGGTTCGATTAGTTCCAAGTTATGAAGCTTTGAACTTCATTATCTTAGCTCAATCAACGACAACCGCTTCCTCGAGGCGTCTGTTAGTTGACGGATCACTGAAAGAGTCTTTATGAACAGATTTTATTTCTTATAACCGAAAACCGGTTATTTTGAGAGGTTATAACCTCCAGGTGAAAAAACCGGAATAACCGAAAACCTGTTATTTTCGCAATCCCTAGGGAAAGGGAGCCCCCAAACTTACATTGCCTAAGGGCCTCTACAGAATTTAATCCAGCCCTGATTGCAATTTAGTTTGATTTGAATGAAGAAAAGTGAAGTTTGCTTCATGGAATACTATATGCTTAATTAGTTATCATATTAGTAGGGTGACCAATCTTCCCCCTTTAGGGAGGACAATCTTTCTTTTTTGTTCTGTCCTCTCTCGAAAAGTGACCTCTACATCTCCTCCTTTTCGATATTTGAAGATTAATCTGTAAATTCCGTTTCAATCTCTCTTTAAAGAAATTAGAAGACTTAATGCATATTTAAATTCTGAGAAACTAATACAATGGGGAATTGAATATGTTGAAATTGATAAAAGATGTGTAGATTGAACCGTGGTCAGGCGACGAGAAAATTGCTTGAGCCGGCAGTCCCTTCTCCAGGCCCCACCAGTACCACCACCAGAAGGACCACCCACCAGAAGGACATTTGACTCCGACGAACTCCAGTAGCAGCTACATCCACGACATGCTTCTGTATTTGTTGTTCAGGCCATTTAGTAGATTTCTTTCATTCTTTATCCAAAATAACATGTTCGCAGATACTAAAAAAATAAAGTAAAAGTTTTCCGGGTTTTTTTTGTATACTAGGAGATAGTATTGTAAATGTTAAAAAAAACTACCTCCACGTTTTAGATCTCCCTGAGTCTCAAAGAAATATCGTTGGAATCAAATCTTTCCATCTATAGGCAAAAAATCTTTCGCCTCCTTAAGAATGCACTAACCTTGTGTGTTCTCTGGAGAGAACTCGATATATTTACAAGCCCCTAACTTCCATTAAAACCAGGGTTGCCATATTGGCCTTTTTAAGTCCAAATTCTAGAAATCTGGTCTTTTTTCAAAGCCCTTGGCCTTAGGAATATTCATTTGGCCTTAAATTCATTTTTGGCCTTTTTTGGCTTTATTTTTGTTTGTGACTTTAAGAACGATTCTAAATTTTTAATTTTACTGTTTTTTTAAAAAAACTTTTGATGTGACACTTTTCAAATGGCCCACAGTGAGCTGTCAAACGAAATTGTTACTGGATAAGAAAGGTTTCAGTCACCTTTCTTCAGAGTGTATTAGTCAGAATGTCTATAGCGGAAAATATGCTTGTCCCTGTACGGCATTTAAGACTCACTGTTTTCATTCGTTTCTTCTTCATGGTCGAATTTTTTTTACGAAAAGTTCCACAGAAAAGCGTAAAATATAATAATATATATTTTTTTAAAAAGAGAGAGGGATGGAAAGTGGACATTATAGATCATTTAAAAAAAGGGAAGAAAAAGAATTTATGCCTGTAATTTCTGATTGAAATACCTATCTCCACAAATTAACAAACGTCTTAATGTCAAATCTAAGGGATAGAAAAAAAATTTTCCGCAGCAATATTGAGAACAACGTAGCATATTGGATTTGGGTGTCAGCTATTCAAATAACATCGAAACTGAGAGCAGTGCATTTTGGATATTTTTATCATGCTTTGGAAATTCAGCCATCTAATATGAGTCTGAAATCAGTTTTATTTATATTAATGGATTTTTTAAACTCTTGATCATTTATTATGAGTACAAAATAACTTTTCATTTATTATAATCACATTTAAAAACAATATAGAACATTATTGTTAACAGGTGTTGATATATTTCGATAAACCATTTCATTTTGCACCGGCAAGAACATTTTTTTTTTTTTTTGTAAAATTGTGTATGTTGATTTTCTAAAAAAAAAATTCACTTAAATTTTAGTTTAATAAAAGAGTAATATACATATACCAAAGGGGGAAACGAGTGCTTTAATCAAATTTTAAAATTTGGCCTTTTCTGGCCTTATTTTCAAGATGGTTTGGCCTTATTTTAAAGACAGTTTGGCCTTATTTTGCTATTTTGATCTGGCAACCCTGAATTTATACACCCTGGGCGTATCTGAAGCAATAGCAACAAGCAAACAACAAAAACATTTTGCCTTCCACCAGACCACCGCGACCCGTTATGCAATGGGGTCAACCGCCATTTCTAGTTCACTAATTTAAGCTGCCATGTGATTTGTTATGAAAAACTGAACTAACATCAAAAGTTGTGTAATAAACTACTTATAATGCACTAAATAATTTTGGATAAATGCATCCTTTGAATTCTTTGTTTTAAAAATAATTGCATCTCAAAAGGTGTACTTTGGATTTATTTCCTATTTGCATAACTGGTTCTGACAACTCCATAGCTGATTTATTATTCCCTATCCAATCATAAATTGGTATTTTAAACCCTTTTCGTGAAAGATAATTTCATCCAGGGCTCTGAATAGGATCTATAAATTAGAAAGGAATCTCTTCTCATTCCTAAAACTCGTAAATCTGTCACTGAAAACTTGGGTATAATTTCAATTCTTTCCTCTCTTCCAGTTTAGCTAGAGAAGGATGAAGAATGGCATAGCTGATTGCGGTATTAAAATTTTTGTTTTGAATTTAAGTAAATTACTGATATTTTTGGAGAAATGACCACAAAATGCTGACAGAAATACCTTCCTCCTCTTTAATATAATTTATCTCTCAATGAACTTTGATCATTTTCTTTCCCCTCGATACTCTATGGAGCGATGTAGCTCGTAATTATGATCATAAGATACCTAATAAAACAGTTTTTTTGGAAGGCATAATCTTCACTACTTTTCTGTCTTATATACATGTAAAATAATTTAGGCAGTCGAGACAAGAGAGTTTACAGATTGCAATGGTATTTATTGAGATTGCGCGTGACAGATTTATGTCTCTCTAGAACGGGCGGAGATATTACTTACAGCTTTGATTCGAAGAACCGGATAAATTTGAGGTGACAGAAAGGATCAAAGCAGCAATTTATAACTGAATCAAGAATACAAATTCCACCATTGCATTAGCTGAAAACAATTTATCACATGCAACAAAAGACTCCGAAACGCTCATCAGTTCAGTCGCTAAGCCCAAAAGAACTCTGAATGTGAGACCTTATGGCCCCTTTCACATTATGCGGTTTAACCGGTACGGCGCAAAGTTGTTTATTTTTTTGCCGTGCCATGTTTGTTTTCACACTTGATTTGCGCCGTCAGTATTTGAGTGCGGTTTCTAATTTCATAGCTGTTTCAGTATGGATCGGAAGCAAACAGCAGCAATATGGAGTTGCATCCATCAATCAAAAGAAACGAGACTATAATCGCCTCACTTTTGGAAGAACAACGTGCAGATGAATGTCGGAATGTCTGTAGCATGTTTTGATGAATTCCACAACCGAATAAAAAATTATACTCTGCGGCAAAATACTAACATTTGGAACTGCATTCAACCGACAAAAATGGTAGCTGTGACTCTGAAGTAACTGTGTTGCCTATTAAATCATAGGTAGGGGTGAAACATCCTCCCTCTGCTGTGAGAAGAGGGGGTGCCAGCTCAGGTGTCGTCCTAGTCATGTGACCGCGGTTCAAAATGACGAGGTCTGTCCTAAAATAGCCCTCGTGTTGCTTCAAAACGGGACGTTAATATAACTAAACAAAATTGCAAGTAACTGACACTTATTTTTAAATCTTAATCGTTTGTGTTTAAAACAAAGTGTTATAGGACCTTTTAACAACGAAAAAGCAATAGCGAAAGTGCAATTGTTTATTACTTAGCAGAAACTTATAGATTTTATTTTTTACCATAATTACATAAAATAAGTTCCTCCATTGATATGGATTTTAAAGTCAGTATAATAATTTTAAGCATTGCAAATGTAAATATTAATAATGTATTACGTAAATCGATTATACATAAGTTGTGGAACATGTATTTCATTTGCGCGCAGGATTTAAAAAAACTAAGCAACCCATTGCAAACAAATATTATGAAAATTCCCTTCGAAATATCGCAGCTTTAAAATCATTTAACATGGTAAATATTCAGATACGCTTTAATCACTTTTTATGACGTTAAAATAGTATACCTTTTTCTTGAAAATTATATGTAAGATACCACGCATTGAAAAAAACTATAACGCAATGCTTTGATTTTGCATGTTTTTTCATCGTGTTTGTATAAACATAGCAGGGAAATTTCTGTGTGTTTGATGAACAATACAGGGTGTTCATTAATTATTGTCGGAGTTTCCGTACCTCATAACTTTCGAATAAAAAATATTACGCAAAAACCGATTACGTATTCGTAAATTACAACTCAAAGGATTTTATTAATGATATTAAAAAGATTAATGAATTTGCACATGACTGCCCTTCGTGGCTCGTAACACATCGAGACGAAATTCGATTTCCCTCCAAGTGTTCTCCAGCATTTGTGGGGTAACATTTTGGATCGCAGTAACAATTCTGCGCTTCAGCTCATCAACACATTGTACACAATGTTCTTGACAAACCCTCAAACCAAATTTCGTTTCGAAAAACCACAATACACACATTGCTTTTTCTTGCACGGTCGCCATTTTTATTTATGACGTCATAATTACCCAGACTGCAAATGCGCTAAGATCGCATTGTTGCCACGTAAAATTCATTGAGTTGTAATTTACGAATACGTAATCGGTTTTTGCGTAAAATTTTTTATTTGAAAGTTATGAGGTACGGAAACCCCGACAATAATTAATGAACACCCTGTATTTTAAAAATCCTGTGTGTAAGTATTTAAAGTATAACTCACTCACCGAACATCTCTTTATATTGAGATGGGTTTTGACTATATCTTCTGAATTATTTAAAGTACACTCATGTGCAATATCATGATATATTCATGATTTAAATTTTCAAATAAAATCATAAAAAAATCGGAAACTTTAATGGAATCTCCATAAAGAGTTCAAAATACTGAAGAATTCTATAAGACTGTCGGAATTACTTATGAAAGGTAAAAAGTTTCTTGAAATTGCGACTTCAGAAATAAAACATATGTTGTTATCTTAGAATTCAGTCATGATTATTAGACACTGCTTTCCAGATTTTTATTAATTTACATGAAATAGTATATAATTCGTTTCCAATACCTTATACATGGCCGTCTTATCCAAAGGGGAAATTAGGCAGAAGAACATGGAGCTATTAATCCAAGGGATCATAAAATCTTTTTATACTGATTTTGAACCAAAAAAATGCATTTAATTGTAATTTTAAATATGTTATAATATGGTATAGAACCTAGTCAATAAAATAACCTAGGAGAATATAATGTTATCAACACATTATAATGCTCCTGAATTAGTTTTTAGCTAGGTATTTTGTTTGAGCCATAACACCCAGTTTCCTAGTTAGGGTGCTTATGGAGCGGCAAACACTGAAAAATCTTAAGACGGCCCTGATCTTACACAATATAAAAATACATAAAATTCGTTAGCATTGGCATATTTCGAAATAAAATAAAATAGCTAAATTTTAAATAGGAAAAAATAACGAAAACATTAAAAAATAACACAGTCAATGCTAAAATTAAATGAAAGTGCGTTCTATAATAACAATGAAATCATTTAAAAATGACAAAGACAATAGTAAAATTAAATTTTGAAGCATTCTATAAAAATAATGATTCCATTATTTTTATAGAATGCTTCAAAATTTAATTTT
>BGPR01054842.1:0-10136 GCA_013235015.1 Araneus ventricosus
GCATTACTTCGTTCAGTTACGTATTGCTACTTTAAAAGATCATTTTTCAGGTTCAAAATGATTTGATCTATACAATTAAAGAAAATGTATGCAATAAAAGTTACTACAGAATAAAATATATATATATATATAAATGTATAAATAAATGTCTCAAAGTGTTTGATTTTTACATGATTTCTTTTTAAGTTATAAAATTAATTCATATACATAAAAACAATTGTGATTAACTTATTGATTAATTTTTCGACTTAATTTTTCAGATTCAGCTATTATATATAAATAATTGGGGGCTTCGAAATTACAATTAAGAAACACTAGTATTCAAAATGTTTGTATATTCTGCACAGTTAAAAATATATCAATAAATTTACTATAGAGAACAAAAGGCAAAAAAACTTGCTATAAACGGTAGTATTCTCAAATGCTTGATTTTCTACCGTGATGATATTTGTGAAATACAAAGAAATTACCAAAGATGATTACTACATATGAAGGAATAAAATATATTTACGCACCAATTTCTCAGACCCATTTACTTGAATAGCCTTCCCACATATAAAGTTTTTTCTTTTAATCGTAAGAGAGACTTGCACGAGGACCGCTACTCCCAATTTAAAATATATATCAATAAATTATTTGAATGAAACCTAATACAGTAATTTCTTCATTATTTGACCAATCGATAAATGGTGATTGTTTACGCGATAAACTGTGGCAATGAGCTTAATAACATTCATTTCAAAACTATTTCCCTATCATAAATCATTTGATGAGCAAGTTAAATTCTACAGTTAAGTGAAACATTCAACAGTAAGTATCGTCACGTATTTTATAGAATAAGAACTGAAAAAATGAATTATCAGTTAAGATATGCTGGTCATCGTGACCTATTTGGACTGCATGAATGGATCGAAGAACAAGCCTTTATAGTTACGTTTAAGCAAGTAAGGTCCCCTGAATTGAATTTTTTTTTCAGACATGAGAGTGTGCGAAATTTGAACGCACCTAGATTGGACATATCATAACTTAAATTTAATTTAATATTTGGGCAAATATTGTTGTTTGCGATGTAAATGTTATTGCTTAAAATCACTTTTAAGAGACATTTTTTACATGTCATTACATATTTTTAACTTTCCTAGCTAATACCCACGACTTCGTTCCATTACGGTATATTTGTTTGGACCATTTGTATTTTCAGGTCTTCAAGATATTAATGCACAGGACCTCTTTATTTACAACATTCGGTTTTTACCATCTCGCTACATGATGATAAGGCTGTTAGGTAGACGCTCAGCACATTTGAAATATTTTCAAGTAATTTAAATTAATCAGAATCTCGCATGGAAATCAATTGAATAATTGAAAAGCTAATTTTGAACTTTAAGATGATTTAAATTCTTCACACTTTAAGATATTAATGCTGGGTCCTCTTTGGTTACACATTCTGTTTTTGCCTCTGCACAGATGACTAAGGCTGTCTGGTGAACTAACTCTGGAGCACATTTGAAAATATTTTCAAAAATTAATTCAAATTAATCAGAATCTCGCATGGAAATCAAATTGGTATAATTGAAAAGCTAATTTTTGAACTTTAAGATGATGTTAAAATTCTTCACACTCTTCAAGATATTAATGTACCAGGTCCTCTTTATTTAACATTCTATTTTTCTCCTCTGGCTACAGATGATAAGAAGCTGTCTGGTAACTAACTCTGAGCACATTTGAAAATATTTTCAAAATTAATTCAAATTATCAAATCTCCATGGAAATCAATGGTATATTGAAAAGCTAATTTTTGAACTTAAGATGATGTTAAAATGTCTTCCACACTTCAAGATATTAATGCTACAGGTCCTCTTTATTTACATATCTCTTTGTTTTCTCCCTCTGGCTACAGGATGATAAAGGCGTCAGTGAACTGACTCCTATGGACAATTTGAAAAATATTTTCAAAAATTACATTAAATTAAACAGAACGTCGTATAGAAATCAAATTGTATAATTGAAAGCAATTTTTGAACTAAGATATGTTAAATATTTGCATGCGATAATATGCTCCGAGTTAATGCTATTAAAAACGGTAAATTTTAAAGCCATCTATAATAAATTAAAATCTAATTAAAAATTAAAAAATTCTTTCTAGCGAGCACTTTACTACACAAGACAACAACTTAGAGCTTAAGTTCCTAATCCCAGAGGTTTGGGAGATTTGAGTGAGAGACAGTGAGTACTTTCTTTTTTATATATAGGGATTTGTGTTCTTGTTTGCTAGAGCAATAATCTGCATGATTTTCATAAAAATAAACGCATATTCGTGATATAAAATTTTTTCAAATTCCAATTTTCCGCCGTTTTTTGCTTATAACATACGAGAGATTACATTATGATGTAGGCACAAAATGTGGATGAGTTCTCTTGAGTTTTATATGAAGGAACTCGCCCGCGTAGGGTTGAACCAGTTTGCATATTTAAAAGATTATTGGAGAAATGGCTGAAGTGTTTTGCATGTGCAAAGTATATTGATCAGAAGTCATATCTAATAAAGCTACGCGAATTACAGCTCACAATGCAAATGTGGAGAGAGTATTTTCCCCAATGTCAACTAAATGGTCGGATAATTTTGATTTGTCATTTTAATTTTAAAATTACTTGAGCTCAATTTTATAATTGTGCGAGAGGAAAATGATGTAATTAAGAAAGTAATATCAGCCTTAAAATGTGATTAGCCTCGCATCCTTTTTTTGTTATTCTACGTGTTCATTTTATTAGATTGCTTAATGTTTATTAATTTTTTATCACGGTAAAATAAACCATTACCTACCCGCTTTATTCATGTTTTATTTATTTTTCAATTAAACATCTCGTATCAATGCTTGGCAATTATGGCAACCCTAAATATATGTCATGAATAATCATCTAGTTGTTTTATCTCCAGAACTTCGTTCCTGAAACTAAACGGAAAGAAGATAAACTCTAATTAAAAAATTTAAAAGACATTTCAAAAATAAAAAAAGATTCCATTGATGACCTCGGATTAATAACTTGCTGAGATTTATTCTGACTTTTACTGTTTTCCCCTTATTTTCTGGGTTTCATTTTTCAGTCGATAGGGTATTGATTTTATTTAATTCTTCGTATATTAATGATTTTAGTGAAATACTACACCACTTTTATTTAAAAATTTTTTAATTGTACGTATTTATAAATATTTAAGCCTTTATATATTTAAATTTCTTAAATTGAAGTGATGCAATTATTATATTTAATAAGAAAACGTTTTCGAAATATATGATGCCCCTTTAAATGCACCGTTTTACGGCGAAAATAGAAAATGCAATGTAACTTCAAAACCACTATTATGAATAAGCTGAAATTTTGCATAGGCTTATAAATTAGCCTTCTTCATCGATATATGTTAAAATTTTTAAATATGTTTATTCAAAACTTGTCAAGCATGAAATTTGATAAAATATTCCATGCTCTCAAAATTATTATAAATTCAAAATTATAATTGCAAAAAATGTAGAATACTTCATATTATTAAAACAAAAATATTCTATGTCAATAACTATATTATTTCTCAAGATATAATCGATAAAAATTCAAATATTACTTCAACATTATAAACCCAAAATTCCAATTACTTATAATTGCTATAATTGGTATCCTGGCATACATTTCGACGGAGTTTTGAAATCTATCAATAAAAATGTATGTCGTCATTTGAAATTTAGGATAGTGCAAGTAATAAATATGTAGACGATTCCTTATGAAATTTTTAAGCATGGAACCTTTTACTAGACGTTATTTCCTAAAAATCGGCACTTTTTGTTTAAATGTGCGATGATCGACGGCGAAATAATGCGGGGTGGCTACTTTTTACTTTCTCGTATACGAAGTATACAAAGAGAAAGTATTGTAATCGTCAGAAAATTCGAACTCTAGATTTTGACGAATCTCCACGTTTTAGACCTCCCTGAGTACGAAAAACACAACTTTAGAATTATGTCTGTATCCAGTCGGATTTCCTGGGATTAAGTGGTTGAACCGCTGAGCTGAAGTTTTACAAAACGTTCCGACGCAGTTTGGCAGATTAAAACATGAAGAGCAAGAAATTCTATAAATAAACTTCGCTCTGAATCGAGTTCTATCCTCATATGCCTGTGCAAGGTGGTTCTTAACCTCCGACCATTGCTATGCTTAGAAAAAAAGGAGAATAACAAGATATACTGACCAAATAAATTTTGAATGAGAGATAGATTTTTAAATAATTAAAATTCCCGTCGGTAAGCCGGAAGGCAAAGGTAGATTCCTTTTGTCTGAACCCTTTAAAGACTGTCGGTGCGAAAACGCAACATTAATTTCTGAATTTTTTAAAGATATGTTCTACGTTTTGTATGTCCGAAGTAATATTTTTATTTGATTCTCTATACTTTAATTGTTCGTAATAAATTTTTTGTTTCCACATTAGTTAAATTTTAACACCTGCGAAAAAAAAATTTCTGGTGTTCTGAAAGCGAAAAAAAAGTGTACTTTCGAATAATAATTGTAGATGGCAGCACGGCTCTTCTTTTATGTTGAGATGTCTCTTCCTTCTCCCCAAGTTGCAAGTGTGAGCTATGCAACATCCACAAGTTGCATGTTACCCTTGTATATAAAGAAAATAATACCTCCTGTTTTTCTTCTCCTACCAATACTAGTCTGGTGCAACCCTGAACTGGTTCCCCCTGGTGCAGATGGCTTTTTACGCTACTGACACCCTGTTGTACGTGGTTCTATCCTTGCTTTTGGTTTGTTTTTGCCAGTGTCAACAAAAGTCTCCTTTTCCTTTCCTTAAATTCTGTTATTTAAAATTTCAAAATTCTCCCCCCATATTATTTGTTTTTTATCCTCTCCTTAAAATGTTTTAGATCTTGCTTATCACATCTCGTGTTTTATTTAAATGTTCTACTTACACAAAATTTCTTAAATTTTAAATTCTAAATCTGAACATATACTTTCGCAGGGATTCTTATGGATCTTTCTAAACGAAAATTACGTGTCTCTTCCAAGAATGTAAAGAAGCTTCTTATATACTAACGATCAACATTTATTCATTTCAATAAATGACAAATAATTATATACAAGAATGACTTCAGATACTTAAATACAGAACATATCTTTGCGATTTTAAGTATCCTTGAAGCTATAAACAAATTACATCAACTTTTATTGATGCTTTAATTAATTTGTGTTTAAAATAGGAGCAATACATCTAAACTATTGAATCCTGTATGGAATGATGGAGAATTTTTATATCGGATTTTGAAATTTTTATAATAAAAATATGCATAAATTAAAGAACAGAATTATAAATCTGTTAGTTTATTTACGAAGTTGTTTAGGAACAATTTAGTCCATGCATTATTTATAGCTGAGGAATACAGCTGAAAGCTATGTAGGACTTTTATTCACCATGTTAATAATTCCTTAGTTATAGTTACATAGATGGCAGCACCAAACAGCCTGGCAGCAAAATGACCGGTACAAGGCTTCTTTACAATTTTCAGAAGCTCTTACTATTTTCATAGTTTTATGTACTTAAAGTATTCCTGTTTTTTTTAATGATATTCTAATAAAATTTTCTTATTAAGGGTCATTTTATGACCCCAAGCCTCCGGAAAACTTCTATTCCTAGAAAACTAGCCACCTATCAAAAGAATGAAATCATAACTGGACTAGGAACTCTTATAAATTTAATACCTATTTAACCCCTTCGGCCCTGAATTATGCACAGGACAAATAAAATTCGCTAAATACTGTTTTGGATGTGCAGTGCACTTTTTATTGCTCTCTTGCGCATGCGTCACCTGAAAAGGAGAGATTGAGAGCGCAATAAATGCGGCATTCCAAGTGTGTACCGGGCAATTTTTTTTAACTTAAAAAAAACATCAGCGGCTTCGATTTCAGTATCGCAGGTAACTAGAAGCTTCGCTTTTTCATTGAACGTTAGGAATCTAGGTTTTTAAAAAATTCCGAAAACGAGAATTTCCGCATCCAATGCCTGCGGTATTTCAAGCGTGTACCTGTCAAATTTTTTAAAGTTTAAAATACATCAGCGGCTTCGCTTTCAACATAGCGGAACACTCGTATCTTCGCTCTGTCTTTGAGAACTGAAACACACAGAATAAAATGCACAGTACTGAACCGATATTCAAACCGAAGAATTTCAAACGAAGTTTTATTGAAATTCGAATGAATCGACCAGTTACATTGAAGAGATGAACAAAACAGTCTAATTGAAACGAGGTGCAATAGGGCATGATGTGCAAAACACCGACGAAAAGATTAATTTCCGTCTCTCGTTAAAAATATCCTAAGAGGAACGAAGTAAGTGGGTACCGTAAACTCCACATTAAACAATATAAATTGCCTATTCCTTGCTTATTAAGGTTTTGAAAAATTTTGATAATCAAAATGCTAACATACAAAAAATTATAAAAATTGCTTTTCTTTACTTTTTTTCTTTTGGAATATATAAAATGACACTTAGTATTTAATGTCTTAATAATCAGTAGATGATGAAATTTGTCTCTTATTTGTTCTTAAGAAGAAAGACACCAGTATTTCAGCAGTAGGTTACAGTTTCATATGGAATTAGAAAATACTTTTGAAAATGTTATTCCTCGTCCTAATTTCTCGTTTTGGAGAGTGGGTTCCCCTTGTCACGAGACTACATGTGGACTAGTACCATGACGTCCTAGTTCCTCATTTCGGAGAGTGGGTTCCCCTTGTCACGTGACTACATGTGGGCTAGTACCATGACGTCCTAATTCCTCATTTTGGAGAGTGGGTTCCCCTTGTCACGTGACTACATGTGGACTAGTACCATGACGTCCTAAATCCTCATTTTGGAGAGGGGTTTCCCTTTGTCACGTGGCTATGAATCCTCCAGTGTGGACTGGTATCATGATGTTCTTAGCCCTCTCTTTGGGGAGTGTGTAACCTGACTGCGATGCATTGTCAACCCAGAGGTCATAGTGCATCTACAAAACTGCTCTCAAACCTAACTGTAATTCCCTTTGCTATCTTCTAAGGATTAAGGGGTCTGTTCTGGTATCCCCTGTTGGGTTGGGAGTTGGTTTGGTTTATGCACGTTAACAACGGAACCCAACCCAAATCTCAACCCAACCGGGGATACCAGAATAGACCCTTTAATTCATACAGATCTCGGTTTCGGAATCAGATTATCGAGATTCATTGCACCAAATATGCTCTCCTGTATGTGGGTCTGAGTAGGAAAATTCGAACCTGTTCATGTTCGAATTTTCCTCTGCTGGTGTGGCGGGGAAACTGGGAGAAAGTGGTGCCGTTCTCGTCATCTGACCAAGGGGTCTATTCTGGTACCCCCAAGATTCAGAATGACAAGATCCGACCTGAATTAGCTCCCATTGGTGTGGTGCAAAAAATACCCACACTGGTCCCGCCTACTCAAGAAGGGTGTAAGGACGGGAGAGGACGAGAAGGCTGCCAGTGGATGACGGGATTTATTGGGTACAATAAGCTGATACCGCCATTGTCCGAACAGGGGCAGTACTTTTAGATACATGAGAGCTGGGAGTATAAGCATGGATCGACCGACCTCGGTGGGGAGAGTATAGCTTGATTTATATGTACTAAACTACCTAGTGTGGTGAATGATATTCACAAAATAAAGAATGTCTCAACAGTTACAGAATGTTTTTTGAGTAAAAGCTATGCAAGTTAATAATTACTTTTAAGTCCTATAAAGGATGAAAACAGCAAAAGGGGGAGGAGAAGAATTGACATTTTGGAGCTAAAATAAAATCAAAGTCAAAAAGTTGTATTCATAGCCCACTCCCCCCCAAAAAAAATATTCAAACAACCGTTAGGGCACTGATTTCGTGGCAACAGGTTTCAAGAACTGCGGAGAGACTCGGGAATTGGAACAGGCATCTATTTTCGGGGCTCATGGACCAATAAATGCCCTAGGGTATCCAGAGAATCCCACACCAAGGAACAGACTGGATGCAATAAGTTTAAAAACGCACATACAAGTGGAGAGTTGTTACACCTATAAAACTGTGTCATCTAGTGTAAAAATTAATTAATAAATAATTATTTAAATAAAACAAAAATTTTAATATACCACGTTTATAAAACGGACTAGAAAGTATAAAATATTTCTTCTAGCCCCGTACAGATTTATAACCCCATACAAATTTAAAACGAAAAACGTGAGGCGCATGCAATAGATAATTGATGCATAAATAGTTTACTTCAGTCACTAACAATTTCATTGCAATGGAAATGATATGAACTGTTGTGCGAATTTTCTCAACGACAGCTACTACCTATACTACTTACTATTAAATATTGCATGCGCCCTACGTTTTTCGTTTTACATCTGTATGGGGATATAAATCCGTATGGGGCTAGAAGAAATATTTTATACTTTTTAGTCCGTTTTAAAAACGTGGTATATTAAAATTTTTATTTTATTTAAATAATTATTTTCTGCTTTTTAGTCTTGTGTGTGTGAAATTTTGCAATCGATTTTAAACTTCTTGATGAGATTATAACGGAGACATGTGGCAAATTTCGGATTTATTTCAGCTTCTCTTCGACTGATCATAAATAGAAAATTGTTATTTTCCTGTAAAATTAAGTTACGTGCCGCAGACACCTTCGAGATATAATGAAAAACGCATGCGAAAAGATATAGCTAAAATATGGGGGTGGTTCGATGATCCCATGGGTCATCCATATACCCAAAAACCAAGACTGTAATGTTAATAGTTTTCGAGATATAATGAAAAACGTACTGCGCACGCGTCATGCAAAATATGCAATGACAGACAAGAAAGCGAATTAATATTGCATTGTTATCTAGTTCTGAGCTATGTTTAAAGTTTCAAGTCTCCAGATCATCGGGAAGTTAGTTTAAAATTCATTGCAAAATTTGTACCGAACAGACAGACAGACAAGGAAGCGAGTTAATAAAAACGAGATAAAAAATATAAAGCATTTCTTAAAAAGCTCAAAAAAAGTAAATAATAATAATAAAGTGCCAGCTCAGATGTCGTCCTCGTCATCAGACCGAGGTTCACAATTACGAGGTTCGTCCCAAAATAGCCCTCGCGTTGCTTCAAAACGTGTCGTTAATGTAACTAAACGTGGAGGTTACCCTCATCCAGTCAGTTTCATGTGCAGTCAAGTTTTACTGCAAGTTGATCAAAGTAAGCAGGTTCGTAAAAGAAACTAAAGGGTTTATTCAATAGCACTTTAATCGATAGGAAAATGAGGAACATCTCTTGAGCCACTGGATAAGATAAACGGGACTATTCTCGTACCCCGGTTGGGTTGGGAGCGTTTCGCCTTTCGACCTCGAGACGTTAATGGCTTTTTCTCGACCGAAAGAAGGGATCTGATTCTCGTACCTCGGTCGTTTCCAACATCTTGCTTTACGCTAGGAAATGACGTATTTCTGCTGCGCGCGCAGCAAATCAAGCGATAGTCTGCGATATTTTTGTTTATGGTTTCAGATTCAGTTCGAGTTTTGAATCGCCAAAGGAACTGTGGAGAAGCGTACATTTGCGTACCAATTCGAAATTATCTTGGATTATTTTGAAAAATATCCACAAATTTTAAGTGGGAAAGTTGAGCGCATCTTTTCAAAAGACACCAAGTGCAAGAGGCGGGAAGATTTAACTTCTGCTCTTATAAGATGCATTATAATGCATGTTTCTTTCTTTCATAAGTCCATTGTTAAGGGGGGGGGGTAAACCATTTATCTTTTACAAAATATACATTTATGATAATATTATACATTTATCGAACATAAATTGGAGTTTTTTTCAATATATTGATGTAATTTTTCCAGATTTCTAGAGAGAGGAAAAATAATAAACTTTTTTCCATGCCAATTATTTTAACATGAATAAATTTTATAAATTAATATTACAAACCATTTGTTTATTTTTCCAATTGCATAAGAAAATAAAACATGAAAAAAAATTAAATTCAGCAAGTTTTCCCAACATTAAAAAAATTGCATCTTTATCAAGGAACAAGAAAAATTCTTTTATTGTCAGAGTTTGCAATTACTTTGTAAATATCTGACAACTTTCCTT
>BGPR01054844.1:0-10136 GCA_013235015.1 Araneus ventricosus
AAACGCCCACCCGATATAGGTTACTGTAAGGACAAACGGTCCAAGGTACATCATTCAAAACAATCAAGTATCAAATAATCAAATACAGAATTTAACAATAATTAGATTAAAATTGTCCTGAAGTAACATAAAAATGAACAAAAAGGCTAACTTAAGAGAAATTAACAATTAAAATATAATTTAAACTACATTTCTCATACTAAAAATTAATTTAAAAAACAAAGAAAAATAATATTACGTACAACTATCTAAGCAAAGAAATTTGCATGAATGAATTAAGGTTAAACATTCCAATGAATGAATTTGAATCAATTTTAAATTAAATAGCAATAAAATGAATAATATAATGCTAAATACTTCGGGCATAAGAAATCTATGTGGAATCAAAAGTATTTGAAGCCTACACCGGTTTGGTCGAAGCCGAGCAGTCTATTTATTGAACATTCACTCCAATATAGTCAGATCCAGTTCACTTTTGGTTATCTTTAAGCTTTAAAGATTAATACGAATAAAATAAATTCAAAATAGTTACATTAAAAATCGCTTCAAATTTATTTAAAGTCAATTTGAAGCAATTTAAGCGAGGTTCAACATGAATCATCAAACAATTTCCAAAGCATACAGAAGAAAACACTTACCTCTCTATGCATATAGCAACAAGTGTCAGAACACTGGCAAACACGAAGATGGTTTGCAAGTACATGAACGTAGTACACAATTCATCGTTCAGAATTCCCCAGTGAGCTGGCGA
The DNA here is from genome assembly GCA_013235015.1 of Araneus ventricosus. Lineage (NCBI taxonomy): Eukaryota > Metazoa > Arthropoda > Arachnida > Araneae > Araneidae > Araneus > Araneus ventricosus. Next base: position 752 of record BGPR01054844.1, read on the forward strand.
AGTAAGTTCCATCAGTTTGACAGGCAGCACAAATATACCAACCAAGAAGTCACAAACTGCCAAGTTCACAATGTAGTAGTTCACAGCGGTGTGCATTTTGCGGTTCGTGAAAACAGTGCAGCAGACCATGGCATTCCCCATCACAGCGAGTACCATCACGACGAGATAAGCTGCCACAAGCACGTACCGAACTGCCGGAATTTGAGTAAAATCCGGGTATGGTATCGTTTCCAGCATGGTGTCGTTTGGTGCCACACTGTGAGAATCCTCTGAGGTAGTTGCGGATGATTCTGTCTGCATCTTGAGTCTTCGATATGTAATTCGGTTTGCAGAGGTTTTAATATATTTCTGTGACTGATAGCGGATTAAATGCTTTTTTATCGTACCTATCTTTTGAGTAGCCGGTTTTCTTTTATAGCAACAATACAGTTTTTAGAAGTAGAAAATATAATTTCCATTAATTTGTTGCTCGTTATTTTCTATTAATTAAACTAAAATAATTTTTGATCAAGTATCCCAAAAGATAAATTAATTGTGAAAATTATAAGAATAATACAGAAACAATTTTAATATATGTTTTAACAAAGATGATGTACTACATATTTTCTGTCAGAGAAAACAAGTTATTTATATAATTATTGGAACGAAACATATTAAAATAAGTAATAAAGAATTTGCCATGTATTTTAGATTTTTCAGCTTTACATTCGATTAAATATTTTATCGTTAATAATATTATTTTTTCATCAGGTGAAAAATTGTTAGTTCAAAATTTCAAATTAATAATTTATTTCTACTAGAGCATGTCAAAAATATTTATCCGAGTAATAAAAACTACCATTTCTTAAGCTTATTTTATGTCCAAATTAATCAAAAATATAGAAAATCAAATATTATTAAACTATTACAGAACAATTACTTGAAAATCAAAATTGCACATATCTACTTAAAGTTCATAAGACCATCATCTTTAGTTAATTTATTGTGATAAATCTCCTTTATGTGTACCACAACATTGTTTAGAAAGTTTCTATAACATTCTTTATAAATCATGTAAAGTTCTCGAGCACACTTTTAATGATCAAAATATCCTTTTCCAGCGAAGATGAAAAAATCTGAAAATGGTAAGTAAGAAAAACTGGAGAGCATCGATTTGTGCTGCCAGTAGCAGTCAGTTAGAGGCCAATTTTGCAGCCTGAAACTTGCAAGGAGTTCCCGCGTTCCCCTCAAAGCACAGAACGGCACACTGAATGATCAGGCCAAGGAGTGGGAAGAACAGTGAAATCCGGAGACGCATGCTCAGTGCCCCCTCCGTTCCTGGTTTTGTTGGGATTTCGGGAGAAGAATACTGAAAGCCTGTTGCGCGCGCGCCAGTTTCCAAAGAATTTGAAGAGGAGTTTGAGTGACAATGATTCTCGCTCCAGGAAAGATCGTGAGAAAGATCCTGAACACGATGCAAAGGCAGGAAGGGGAAATGGAATTTTTAAAACAGGTGCAGATTCCGATGAAGGATACGCGACATATACAAAGCAAAATATAATAGAAAAACAATAAAATGAAATGAAATAAAATAAAATAACAAACCTTCAGATCAAATTCGAAAAGATATGAAGGAAAAAAAAACGAATTGAAAGTATATCCGAGTAAAGATAAAAATACGAATCGTATCAGATGGAAATATATATATATCTAACATACGCAATGAATGCACTAAAAGTTGCAATTCCAAAAGCGCTGTGGTAGATAGAGTATAAATCGCAAAATGAAAAACGCAATTAAATCATAATAACGTTTCTTCAGGGTGTGAAGTTATTGTAAATTGCTAAAATATAAAAAGTTTGGCATTTTCTTGCAATACGCCGTAAGGCCTAAAACACTGATTTTCATCCCTAATATCAAACCAAAAACAGAGAGAAGAGTTTTGAAGAATTAAAACAAAAAGTATGATATGATATAACATTAGAGCAAAGTAAGAATAAATTTTACGTACCAGAGGGACGGATGTTAACGTGGCAGTGTTTGCGGAGGGCCACGGTGAAGACCGGTGGTGAAGGGGTGTTAACAGCGTATCGAGTTACAAGTTTCGCGCTTAACTTTGGCTGTTACCAGGGAAGTGTAGTATGTTGGGAACGATGAAGATTAAATAGAAAAGCGATAACGATAACGAAAGACAACATATATATATATATATATATATTATAATCACATCATTATCATTCACTTTTGTCGGCACATTGTTTAACCTTGGTGCATTTTGTATCAGTATATAATGCTTTATTAAAATATCGACAGCTTTGATGTAAGAATAGGTGTTAACACTTTAAAAGGCCATTTTTTCTCTAATAAAAATATGTTTGGGACTGAGATTGATTTAAGAAAAAAAGAAGGGCGCAGTTCGGGTCCGCGCCATAGATTTTTCGTGAAAACTTCGGGATAAAATCATAAAAAAAGTGTTTCGTATTAATATGTAATTTAAATATCAATCTCTTTAATACAATATTTACACCATAGATAAATCACAAGCAACCACAGACCCTTGCTACATGCGATGAACTTGTGATTTATCTCTTCTGTAACCATTACACTACTCTGTGTAAATATTATATCAAAGAGATTGATAATCAAATTACATATTAAGGCGAAATACTTGTTTTATGATTTTATCCCGACGTTTTCACGAAAAATATACGGCACGGACCCAAACTGCGCCTTTCTTATGTTTTATTTAGAGTAGCTTTTGATAGCGTCATCTGTTGACAGTATATAGAACTACATTTCACGTATGCGCATTAAAACATTATGTACTACAAATGCTGTTATTTCCCGTAATATTCAAATTTCGATAAAATGTTTCTTTTACGTATTGACAAGTATTCTGTAAGTTTCGTACAATTCGAAAGAAGACTGCTTGCAATAATAAAAAAAAAACAGGCGGAATTTGAAATTTTTAATTTAATACCGATTTTTACTTATTATTCCGATAAATATTTTTATTGGTCCTAGTAATACTCCCCAGGCTCTTTAAAATGACATCAGAATCAACCTACTAGCTAAAGATGTTTCCACGCTACACTTATTTATAACCTTACATAAAGTTAATTCATAACAATCACGCGCGTGCTCCTACACTGGTTCGATGGCATCACAGGCAAAACAAATACTGTGCGACAAACTCTTACAGATAAGATCTATCCGTTGTGGGTCAACCAATCTCTTCGCATAATTAGTCTCGTAGTTATTAGCGATTTAAATCTGTCGGTATTTTGCAACACAAGAAAGTTCGACCGACTATCATTGTAACGAGCGAAAAGACGTTTCCACGTCAAAAAATTCATTTAGCTTATTAGATAAGAAATAATTTAATTTGTAAATAGTAGTTTTGTGGACAACAGATCTGCTCTTCATCGAAATTTAAAAGTTTATCGGTCTTTCTGAGAATGCCAAAAATTTACCAGTCTCTGCTTTTATCAGTATTCACAAAATTATATTTATATGTCTTGCCATTACCAGAATTATTCAAATGTCATCGACGTGCCAAATCCTGGAATCATTAAAACCACCTTCAAACGGAGACAAAAGATAAAAACTTGAAAAATTTGAATGAACTCAAAAAATTGACTGAAGCATTTGACCGTGACTACGTAACAAACAAACTTACATACAAACAGACAAAAGGACGCATGGTTGAGTTAAAAAAAAAGCTACTCGCTTCGCTCTGTCAATTAATTTGATTAATTAACAATTAATCAACAAACAAATACATTTCGTTAATGTTAGAGATAAGAAATTGAAACATGTACGTTTTTATATCGTAGGAAAACATCCACATTTAAAAACAGAAATAATAAGGAAGCATTTAGTTTATATCAAATATAAAAATAAAACAAAAATTAATTTTCTCAAGAAATTTTCTCAGAATATCATTACAACCGATCCTATCAAGAAACAGAGAACATAACTTTAACTCATGGACTAAAAATTAAAGGTGCTACCTCATAATAACTTTAAATGTTTTAATTAGGGCTTTGACGGCATAATACGCTTTAATAATGAAATTAATTATGATGTTGAGATAACAACGTTCCATCACCTACGTTGAATAGAAGGTTGGAGTAGATTGTCACCAAAGAAGAAAAAGTGTTTTCTTGGGAAAAAATGAATTCCATATTGAAATATTGATCATATTTTTAAGTGATTCGATTTTTTGACTTACATTTTAACCCTTAGTTGGAGGGGTTATTTCTTGCTGCGAATTTTCGACTGAGCCCTCTCTCCCTCTAACCTAATAGGAACTTCCTTCAAGTGCAATGCGTCTAACCGATTCGTTCACTCTGACTTTCACCTTCCATTCTAGGCATTTTTTTTGTGTTCGCTGTATGTCGGCGAATTCAGTTCGTCACCCCTCTAAGTATGCAAAGGAAATTTATTCTACCTCCTGAAGAAGAAAAAACACAGAAAAACTGATAAATTATGTACAGTGAGAGGGTCTTTCGACTCGTTCAATGAATTCTACCAGAAATTGTATGCAATTGGTGACCGATTCACGATCGACGGAAAACTGGACTTTTTTTGGGAAACTTTTTCATTTATTCAACATACGCCGAATAAGTTTTCTTCTCTTTCTATTTAGTTATTCTATCTATTATAGTTAATGAACGGATTGGAGCAATAAACTGAGAAAAATGGGTAGAAATATGAAGCAGAGGGTGGAAAAAAACGACCTGGCGTACTCTATACGCCGCCCCTCCCAAATTGTGCCATACGCTAGCCCCTCAGACGAAGAGTTAAGAAAATTCAACATTTTATCAAAAGAACTTAGTCGAGTTTTCCTAAAATATATATAATAATATTTGAGAGAATAACTTTTAATAAAGTTGATGCGTTTGCCAACCACTTGCCATGTTTAAATTTTTTAACCGTCACGCTTTTAAGCAATGTTTCTATAAAGCTGTCCCAAATATAAAACGGATTCAATGTAAAATTACAATTATCATTCAATAACAATGAATATATATTTCTTCGGCCACAGAAATGTAATCATACAAATTTCTTAGTTTTGTTAGAAAATGCCAAACATATTTCTTTAATCTATGTTAAAGAAATATGTTTAATATACATATGTCTAATATGTTTATAATATGTTTGTCTTCTTGTACAAAGATGTCTATTTATAATATATTTTTGAATTTTTAATTTATTCTTGTGAAGTGTTTTCTTTTCGTTTTAGTTATGCTTCATGTATCTCAGGTTATTTTTATTATTTATTATTTCATAGTCTTAGTTTTTATTTTATTTTTCAATCTCATTTTTTTCATTTTATTTTTCAATTTTATTTATTTTTATTTTATTTTTCAATCTCATTTTTTTCATTTTATTTTTCAATTTTATTTATTTTTATTTTATTTTTCAGTTGTATTTATTTATTTTATGTCCCAACTATAGTACTAGTGTTATTATTTATTTCAATTTTCTTATGCATTTCCTATTTTCATCTAAAACTTTCTATGCTAGTGGGAAACTTTTCTATCCGTGTCATTTCTTAAGTCTATAAATTCTGCATGATATGACAAGAAAATTCATTTTAATGATAATGCTTTCTATTGGAATTCATGAATTCGTTTCGTATTATGTCAGTAAATATCTACCTGAGGTGGTTGGCAGTCTTCTGGCTGGAGTTTTGGGTCCATTATATCTTGGTTTGGTGGCTACTGCGGTCCTGGGGCGGCCGGAACTGTTCAGTATTTTTCTTGTCTTCTGGAATGGTTCAATTTTGAACTGTTGGCTTTTTTCTCATGTCATCAAAGCTCAGATGTCTTGAGTCCTTTGACTGTCTGAGTTCTTTCCCCATTCGAAAGTCGGTCTGTGGTTGGAGCTGGAGGGGTTGAGTTGTGGTACCTTGCTTCTGATTGGAGTTTCGTCTTTCCTAGGAGGTGGCTCTACCTCCTCCGCCTGATTGATCTGATCGGAGAGGTTAGTTGATCGACTTTATCATGTTTCTCCCTATGTTTTGGCAGGGTGAGGTAATTCTTTTATGGATATATATGAAGTTCCAAACACAATCCTTCAAGGATCGGCTGTGTATGTGCGCTTTCCATCTGACACCGAGGCTCAAAACTTCTCCCGTTGGTTTGACTTGGAAATTTTAAGAGGATGCTGGCAACTCGGGTGTCGTCCTCATCATGCGACTACGGTTCGAAATTAAGAGGTCCGTCCCATAAAAGCTTCAAAACGGGGAATTAATTAGATTAAATTTAGCCAACCAATACGTTTTACGAGGAAAATTATTATAATCTTTGTTGAAAGAAATTAAACACTAGTTGAAGAGAGAAAAGAGGTAACAAATTCATTAAAAATCATTGCATAAAATTTTAATGAAGTGATTGGGTTTCCTAAATATTAATGTACGTATATAATGCGAAAATGAATTTCAATAAAATTATTTTTTACAAGCAGATATTATAAATATATGTAAATGTAACGTAAGTCTAATAATCCCCTGACTGCCGAATATTTTAAATTACTATTTAGATGCAAAGTTTGAAAACGTGTTCAAATACCGTTGAAACAAACGAATTGTTATTTACATGCAAGGCTTTATTATTAGTATAATATGATTCAACGTTTTAAAAGTACTAAGTAAACCCATCAACTTGCGAAAATTGAAGGATGCAGCAGAAAATAGGCTTGCTTCCAACCTGCGGAAATCGCAGGATAAGCAGTCAGAAGGTTAAACATGATAACGTTTCATTTGTTTTGTAGATTAACGTCTCTTTTTTCTTAAGTTTCAAGACAGCTATTTGGGGATCGAATACATAAGTTTAACCGATAGTAAGAAGAAGAGAATGGAACCTAGGCCAACATCTCCATCTACGAAACTTACACCACACCAGCGGTGAGACTTAAAAAGATTTAATGCGCATCAATTTGAGCACAAAGAAAACGGAAGGAATTGGATTTGAAACACGCCAATCTTTTATTCCGAATTCGAAAACTTGTCACCAGGCCTCCTCAAGCCCTAAATATAGTAATAAAATATTTCTGAATAAAATTAGAGGAATTTATCATATATTCTTCCACATAAATTTAAAAATATATTTTTATGTGTTTTTCAATCATATGTAGATTAATTAAACTCGTCATCTTATATACAGTAAGAGTATTCCAGTATATTACTTTTAATTGAAAATGTACAAAGTTCAGTTGTGATAATATGAAATAAACTTAGTAATTGCCAATTGAAAATTTCTGGCGACAAATGAAAAAGATGCGTGGAACTAAGCTTCACTTTATCTTTTATCTTTCACAAATAATATTGAATAGTATCAATAAGCAAAACTTCGAAATACAACATTTTTCTTTTGCAATACAGATTAAAGTTACAAAATTAGAGGAATTTATCATATCATTTCTTCCACATAAATTCAAAAATATCTTTTTAGTTGTTTGTCAATCAAATGTAGTTTAGTGTAGTTTTTAAAAAAGATATTAAAGAACGAGTGAATAATTACACTATTGTAATACGTTGATTGCTTCATGTTTCAATTTTTTTCTGGAGGAATGGCGAAATATTTTTTTGTTTAATTTAAACATAAAAGTCAATTATATTTTAAATGTGAAATCGAAAGAAAAATTTCTGATTAAAATTCCTGGCGGCAAGCGAAAATATGCGTGATACTAAGCCTTACTTTGCCTTTTAAGGAGGGTTCAGAATTAAAGTGGACCATGTCCATGAGACTCATCTCTGACAAAAAAAAAACCCTAAAAGTTGATTAACTATGTTTAAAATAACAATGGAATTCAAATTGTTCTTGCTTCCAGTTGGGCACAAATTGAACTATGGTGTTGGATCATTATTATACAGAAAATGTAACATTTCTTGTCAATTACGGCTACAGAAGTGCAGTCCCCCCTGAAGTTATTTTAAAAGCTTGCATTTACGTTTTTATTCTTATTTCCCTACTTTTCCACTTTGAGATTTTAATGATTAAGGAAAACGGCAAAAAAGTAGTAGAGAACCTAAGAAGAAGACGGCAAAATCAATCAAAAACTGAGAGAGAAACCGGTAGAAGCCAGAAAGAGATTCCCCACCCCCAAAATATCAAAATTCGCACACTGAGTACCGCTGAGTGATGATTCGGGAGAAAAAGGCAACCCTTTCTCCCTTTTAATTTAGAGGCACATGAACTGCTGTGGTTACAACTCTAGTTTGGCGCGCGACTTGCATATGCACTTCCTCATTTGGCTTGTTTTCGCTTTCTCTCATAGTCTGTTTAATGAGTTTCTGTTTCACTTCATGCTGCCTCGAGAGAAACGTGTCTTGTTTATTGAATATTCGTTTTCTATTGTTAGAAATCACTCTTGCAAAATAAGTTTCAAGATAATTTTCTAAAATATCATTCAGTTAAGAATTTTATAAAGAGGGATTAATCATTATTATTAGAGCTATCCAAGAAAAGCTGAACGTTCCAGACCTTCAAAAAACCGTGTTTTCACATTTTTGGCTAAGCGAAAAATTGAATATAAAAAATGCAAGCAGCGTTATGCCGGATTCGAACTTTGTTCAAAGACACAGCACCAGCGAAAATTTTTGCAGCACTGCTTGTTTCTGAGACGCCACTTATATGCCATGGCAGTATTAATGCAGAATGGGAGAAACATGGACTTGATTCACCTTAACTCTGAGCCCTTCTTATCTTTTTCAAATAAGGCAGAAAATAATTAATCGACAGAACTTTTAAATACATAGTTTTTCTTTTGTGATACAAATTAAAGTTACAATAAAAGAAATGAATAATTATATTCAACAACAAAGAACGGGCCATACTGATTGCGACAAGCTTCAATTTTATTCTGGATTATCTAAAATTTTTTTAAAAAAAACTTATTTTACTCATTAACACAAAGCTCTTCACACGAAGTATTCATAAGAAGTCTAGAAGATTAAGACATTTATTTCGTAGTATACGCAAATTTCTGACCATGCTAATGAATTCTGGCTGAATACCAGATTAGAAATTCAGCAATATAGTCGCTTCTCTCTGACGATGCAAAAAAGCCCGTAATTTGGATTGATGGAGACAGCATGTTGAAATTGTAAACAATGTAATGTATAATTTCGCAATAGAGTAAAGACAAGATTCTTAATAGAAGTATCTTAAAAGAATACAAAAATCTGAGAGTGCGTATTTTTACATATGAAAGTATAATCAAGTTTATATTTTATTTTTTATCCTTTTAGCTGTTTAAAAATCCTTTTAGAACACCTGAATTTTAGATTTTGGTATTCATCTAAAAACGCAATTAACGAAAGTATGAAAAAAAATTTGTAGAGCTCTTGTAAATGATGGTTCTTGATAATTCTTTTAGCTTCATCTATTTTATTTTT
>BGPR01054849.1:0-10135 GCA_013235015.1 Araneus ventricosus
TGTTTTGTTTTTTGCTTTTAGTTATTTTCGATTCACTCTGGGATTATTTTTATTACCTTCTTTATTTACTTTTAGCTATCTCTGTAAGATCTTAATTTCTATTGTTCTCCGTTTTTTGTTTAGCTGCTGCAATTGCGCGCTTCTTAAACATTGTCTTAAACATTAATTTTATCTAACTTTTTCTATTTTCTACAAAATATTTTTGAACTTTAATTTTATTGTATGCTAATTAAAATATGTTTTTAGTTCTAGTTTTAAATATAAATTTTGCTTCCTTTTTTAAATTTGTTCTATTTTTTCTTGTTGATTGTTTGCATGCTTTAGATACATGATAGTAATAGATGTTCATGGATTAACCAAAAAAATCATTCTTACGTGCTATCTGGGCCGCCTTTAGTTCGGTTCACTGGGGTTAACCGAATGTATTTAACAATGTTATGTATTTAAAAATAGTTGGTATTTTGAAAATTTTGCAATGTTTTTAATTTTATTTCATTGTCTGAAATCGTAAGTATAATAATATACTACAATATTTATGAAATCTCATTAAAAATGTGACTTTACCATTGCATTTTATGGCTAAATTGAATAGTTTATCACATTTCGAAACAAGATTCGCTAGTATATCATTTTGGAGAGGCCCCTTGAATAACTTACTTACTAGGTTTTATCGTATTTTTGAAACTTCTTAATAGAGTTTTAAACTTTCTGCATTAAAATATGCCAAGCAACTTTTTTATTTTACCGATTAATCTAAGGAATTAATGAGTATACTTATAGTCAATGACTACTCAAGTTGGCAGTACATAGAAATATGAGATGCACATCACTAGTGAAAGACATAATCCGTATTTCTAAGCACGATTACAAAGAGATTCCTCGAAATTAAACGACATTCGTTTTAAATAGAATTTTATTTAGAATAATTCCGAAAACTGGTATTTCGAGCTAATTCCTGTTCAAATATATAAATTGCTTTTAAATAGATTAGAATCATATTTAGGATTATTTGACAACATGCAGCTTTTCTATACCATCAAACTGAGTTATTACTGTCTGTTCCTTGATCTGTTATGATTTGAATTTCGAATGTTATAATTTCAACATCATTGATTATTGGATTCGTAGACAAAAAGTATTGCGTGAAAACAATACTTTATAATTGTACGAATTCCTCCAGGTGCAAACTGTATTCCAAAATATTTATAGATGATTTGAATGTTTGGTTATTGATGAGATGATTGATTGAAAGTGAATTTTAAATCTTATTGATAGGGAAGAAATGCTGAAAATTCTATTTGTTATGTATTAAATTTTAGGTGTTAAAACTTTCAGTATTAAGTGCATTAATAAAACTAATATAATTTCTTTACTGAAAATATTTCATAAGTAGATTCAGACAAATATTTTTAATGTGATCTTATGTGCAATCTTGTATGTTTACGATCGTTTGTCATGTAGATCGTGACAGCTTAAACTTATTACACTTAAGGCCCTTTTTGCAAGAGAAAACATTTTCTACCACCCTCCCCCCTTCTATTTCCATCATTCCCTCTTATATTTGCAACGATCTAAAAATTGGAAAATAATACGAAAATGAAGCATTGATTAAATATCATTATAAATATTTACTGCATCATTTCTGAAAATTTAAATGAAATATATATCAAGGTAGGATGATTTTTTAAGAGAATTTTAGAATTTTTCTCCTTCAAATACTTAAGAGTCTCAAAGAAGGGCCCTAACAACTCCGGAGATCCCATTTGGGATCGCGGCCCCACACTTTAAGAAGCCTTGTTGCAGTTACTACTTTAGAATTCGAATTTGAAATACACAGTGTTTAAAAATCAATAAATCAGCACTGAAAAAGGTATAAAATGTTGGATTTTTCTTCTTTTTGATTCTGATTATTTTTCTTAACAGTTTTTGCCTATAAATACTCAAAAATTTTAAAAAGGTTTATTGAAAATTTCAGCGATTCGATTTAAGATCGAACAGCCCAATTTAAGTAGCCTTGTTGAAGGTAATACTTCACAAATAGAAATTTGATCTCGCAGTGTTTCACAATCAATAAATCAAAAGTGAACTTGTGAAAAATGTTGAGCTTTTCCTCTTCACATCATACATTCTGAGGGCTTAAAAAATTCTTTTTATCAGTTGCTACTTATACCAATTCCTTAAAAGCAGCAGAAGGGATGTAACCAAGGGAATTAAAAGAAGTTTCAGAAGCATGGAATTCCCCTAATCCCAGTGGTTGAACAATCTAAGTCTCTCGGGATCATAAGAGTTTATCTTTCATTTACGATATGCGTTTCAAATGTCAAGTGGATTCGCTTACAACTGACACAAGCCATGAACGAAATGCCTTCCTAATCGCATCTGTTAGATTCACGAATAAACTTACGGTTGTCAAATTCAGCATTCATTTACTTTCGAAAATAAAAATAAATAAATAACAGCTAAGAAGTTCGAATTGAGAGATTTCTTAAGAAATCAGAAAGAGTATATATGGATAATTGATTATTAATTGTCTCTCGTCCACATTCATCTTAATATAAATATAAGGCATTCTGTGTATATTTGCAAAATATCTTCTCCTAAAACACAGAACACGAGGGAATTTGGACAGACCTCGTGATTTCGAATCTTGGTCAGATGAGGAGGACGACACCTGAGCTGGCACTTCCTCTTAAAACTGCCGAGCTACACCAGCGAGAGGTCGTTTGTCCCCCTACGCAGTCCTTAATGTGAAACAGGCCCGCATACACAGTGGATCTTCAGTTAAATCGTGTTTCAAACCTGCGACCGCGAAACCGAGACCTTACACCTAGGCCACCGCGGCTTTCTTAAAAATTTATAAAAGCTTATGATTCTGAGACATTTGAATATATTCTAGAATATTTTGAAATATTTTTTCATTTTCGGAATTTTTTAATCTTCCTAGTTTTGTTAAAGTTCCTAGAACGTTTTGGAACATTCCTTATCATTCTGGAATATTTTTGAACACTATTGCATTTCAAAACGGTACAGAGCATCATACAATATTATATAATTTTTGAAAATTATAGATCACTCAACACATTCCAGAACATTATCTATCATTCTGAGATGTTCCAGAAATTTTTAGAAAATTCTGGAATATTGGAAATATTCTGGAATATTTTCTGGTCCCGAAACCGAGACCTTACACCTAGGCTACCGCGGCTTTCTTAAAAATTTATAAAAGCTTATGATTCTGATACATTTGAATATATTCTAGAATATTTTGAAATATTTTTTCATTTTCGGAATTTTTTAAACTTCCTAGTTTTGTTAAAGTTCCTAGAACATTTTGGAACATTCCATATCATTCTGGAATATTTTTGAACACTATTGCATTTTGAAACGGTACAGAACATCATACAACATTATAAAATTTTTGAAAATTATAGATAACTCAACACATTACAGAACATTATCTATCATTCTGAGATGTTCCAGAAATTTTTAGAAAATTCTGGAATATTGGAAATATTCTGGAATATTTTCGAGCGTTATTATTCCGCCAGGAAACAATTTGTTACGGCTCTGAAATTCGAAAGTAGTATTAAAATGAAGCATTGATTAAAAATTAAGGAAAATATTTCATTAAAAGCTCTAATTTCGAAAGTTTGAAAGAAATATTTTAAACTGGGATGCTTTTTCTTAACAATTTTCTCCTAAAAATGGCACAAAATTAAAAAAAAGTACTTTTAAAGCTTCGAAAATTCCATATGGGGGCGTGTCCCATTGTTCAAGATGTAGGTATTGCTTTAAAACTTGAATTCTTGTATAAAATGTTATATTTTTTTCTACATTTCATTCAGTCTTATAATTTAAAGAAATTCTTTTTATCAGTTGCTGCTTATACCAATTTTTGTAAAGGACCAGACGACACATAACCAAAGGAATTAAAATTTCAGAAACCTAGAACTTCCCTAGAATCAAGGGAATTAAAAGAAGTTTCAGAATCTTGAAACTCCTCTTAAACCAAGAGAATAAAAAGAAACCTAGAACTTCCCTAGAACCAAGGGAATTAAAAGAAGTTTCAGAATCTTGAAACTCCTCTTAAACCAAGAGAATAAAAAGAAACCTAGAACTTCCCTAGAACCAAGGGAATTAAAAGAAGTGTCAGAATCTTGAAACTCCTCTTAAACCAAGTGAATAAAAAGAAACTGAGAATTCCCATAATCCCAGTGTTGTTGAACAATTTATGTCCCTCAGATTCATAGCATTTTATCTTTCATTTACGATGTGCGTTTCAAATGTCGTGTGGATTTGTCTGAAGTTTGCTTGCAACTGACACAAGCCAACCATGAAGCACTTTCCTGATCTTATCTGTTAGATTCCAGAACAAACTTATGGTCTCAAATTTAGTATTCTTTTGCACTATAAAATGAAAATAAATGAGCAACGAATAAGGCGTTCAAATTGGGAGGTTTATCAAGATGTCTAAAAGACAGCGAAAGAGTTTGCGTGAATACCAGATCTATTTGCAATAAATGCCGTTTCATTTCAAAGATTGCAGTTTTAGGAAATTCAGTTACGAGTCCTAATCAATGTGTGCTACTAAGCGAAGAAGAATAGTAAAGCGTGCTAAAAATCTCTCAATCACAAATCAGATTTAAAAAAAAACTCAAAATGCTGAAGAACTCTGCATAAATAATTTGCTTTGCATTTTTAATAATCCAGTAACTACGTAATACGCAATATTTGTTATTTATTTACGTTACTGAATACACTATTCGGTTCTCTGTTGTTTTGCATATTCAACTTGCGACTTCTTGAATTTTATACCATTTATTTATAAACGGATTGAACAAAAAAGAAAATTAAAAAAAATCAATTTCATTTCTTGACTATGATATTTAGACATCCTTAAAGCGTCTATTTTTATTGAATTTCTGTCTCATAACACGGCATCCATGACATTATTTTGATTATTTATTATTAATTCCACTGCACCAAATTTTCTGAAACTTTCGACAAAAACAAGGATGTTCAGTTTTCATGTATAAAGAGCGGAGCAATTTCAGGAATTCAAATATCCATTTGCTGTCAAAAGAAATTAACCGCAATCTTCAACCTAAAGAATTATTCTTCAGCCCTGAAAGGCATAAGCTAATCTCATTGGCTTTCTTTCCCAAATGTCAAGAGCATCCATGCCTTAAGAGCACGCCATTATGCCAAAGAAATGCGAAACACGAGTGCCTCTGACAGTTGAGGATTAAAATGGATTTTTGCAGAATCCGCAGAGCATATTTTGAAGTATCTTTTAAGTGGAGTTTTGAATATGCAGAAAAAAATGCGTAAAAACTTCCAACCAAGAAAAAAGAGAAAGGATAAAAAAGGGTTTTTGAAATTCAAAATATTTTCGTTCTTAGAATTTAAAATAGCTTACTAAAACGAGTACTTTAATTTTAAAGTTAACGATATTTCCTTCAACAAAAACCTAAGTAATAGATTTATGAAATTATCGGTCTAATATTTGTTTCACTGCTAAAGCCTGTGTTGCTTTATTTAATTAATTTTGAATATTTAATTAATTAATTTTTAATTAATTTTGTTAGTCCCGAAGCCTGAAGCACATGTGCTGCCTTCGTCAACCAAGTTTTAAAATTATAAAGTCTGTCTGCTAACATTTGTCCAAAGAAAGAGGAAATGCCGTTTTGCCAACTAAAAATTCCGAAAATATGAAACAAGGACTTTCAAATGCTTCATCTATTTGGTATGAAGGTATTGTTACAAGGTATTGTCATATATTTTTTCATATGCAGAATCTCATTTTTGCGAATTGATGACAAAGAGAAATGTATCTTTTTAGAAAAATGCATAATGAGAAATATAATATGTTTCTAACTAGATAATTGTAAAATGGTTTCTTAAAAGAGAATTTGTTTTCACTTCTCAGCTTTGATTTGTCTTAAGTAAATAATTGAGCGTAGTTTTACATTTAAGAAGCTACTGCAATGTTTTAGATTTCGATTCACTATCGAAAGTTGATGCTAAGTGGATATAATATACCATCCAAAATAGAACCAAATAAATTGTGCTTCACAACAACTACTTTTAATGCAATAATCCATTGTGGGAAAATGCAGAATCTAAATTTTATTCTTCTAATGGGTTATTTTTTGCATAACATATCCTTGTGGATATTCCGGTTTTACTTACAAATTTCATGATCATAAAAAAGTTACAAGAAGAAAAAATTATAAATTTGTTTCTTACAATAAATAAAATAATTAAAAAATATTTTGGATCGAATGAAATATTAAATTCTTTTGTGAAAAAACTTTAAAAAATAATGCATAATTATATTAAGCTTACAATTCATTTTTGAAAAGAAATTTTGCCAAGTTCCTAAGATGACTAATAAGAACAGAAAAGAATTATATTTAAATTCAAAACACAATTAATTTGATGTAAAAAATTTACGAAAACCTCAATGACTTAACATGTTTACTTAGGAAATAGTACATTTTACTTTTTCGGTTCTGGAAATCAACATTTTCTGTTAATAATTTGTAAAAAGATGTTTAAAATATTTAATTTAATTAAATGGATTTTGGGAAAAATAATAACGAATCCTTAAGACATTTGGTGAAAACATGACTTAATTAAATAAGTAACCAATTCCGAAAGAATAAAATAACTATTTCTTGAAAAATAGCTACTTTAAAAGAAGCGAATAAATATTAAAGAAATTTTAATGTTTTTATCTAGGCAGTAACGACAGAAAAAGAACTCAAGTTAAATTTAAGAATGTGAATTTCTTTTCAAAATGTTGAATGTTCTTCTACTTGAAATATTTGAGAGCATTAGTGTTTCATTGCTTGAAGCATATTTGGATGTAGCAACTTTCCCTTTCAAAAACATTCTAATCTTAATTAAGGGCTTAAACGTTTAATTTCAAGAAATAAAATTTAACATTCAATTCTAGGCTATTTTTTTGCAACTATACAATTGTGTTCTGATGCCAAATATGTGGATTAAAACAAAGAATCTAATTTATATTTCTATTTTTACTAAAAAATAACGAAGATGTAAATAATGGTTTTTAGATGAAGTATTAAATAAAGATTTTAACCAATTTTAGAAATTGTTTTGAATTTAATTGACTGTGTGGCTAGAAAATAATGGCGTATAGATGTGGCATAGATTAAACAGATACTAGGTGAGCTCTACCATCTATCTGCTTAAGTTTCAACCCCGCATATCCTACCATTCAGCTGTAACCATAGTTAGAAGGGATTCGTTCATATGTTGGGGGAAAATTCTAAGTGTTCAAAAGAAGCAGCGAACTGACGTTAAATTACTCTTTAAACTTGAAAAATTTCCCGCAAAATTTCGCTGCTGCAATAAGTGTGCGTAGATGAATACTTGTCGCGTATGCAAGTTTTTGAAAGTTTTGAACGCTGACTGAGAAGAGATGAATCGTGACTCATGTCCTCTCTGACCAAACTCGACAATTTTTTCGACATCAGAGGGATTGTGCACTTTGATTGGATACCTGAAGATCAAGCTGACAGAGAAGAGATGGATCGTGACTCATGTCCTGGGTGACCAAACTCGACAATTTTTTCGACATCAGAGGGATTGTGCACTTTGATTGGATACCTGAAGATCAAACAGTCAACCAACATTAGAAAAGTATCCATAAAAGTGTGTGTTCCTGCGTGAACAGGTACGGAGAAAACGACCTGATCTGTGGAAAAACACATCGTGATGTCTTCCCCAGAACAATGCCCTAACCGTAATATTCAATGTCTGTCAAGATGTTTTACGGCAATCACGAGACCTCCATTGTATGGCGCCAACCCTATTCTCCTAATATTTCCCTGTGTGATTCCCCATGGCCAAATCAGATCTTAAAATAACTCGATTTGCTTCTGAAGATGCAGTGAAATCAAAAGCGATGGAGGCAATGAAGTAAATAACCTTTTCTCCTCTGGGTAGGTTGTGTCGGTATGGGCAAATAAATAAATAAACTTGGAAATACCAAATAAGCAGTGCTTTCAAGAGTACCAAATTCGTATGGAACGGGATAGGGGTTGAGGAAGGGAGTGTACTGAAGTTGATATTGTCAAAACTGTAAAAAATTAAAAGCTTTAAAGCGTCAGTTCGGTTATTTTGCAGCTATACATCGTACACTAAAAACGAAATATTCGGAAATTGATTTATGTCAGAAAAAATCCATTAACAAATTCATTAAAACCGACAATTAAATACGGAAGAAATAGGAAAACGACGATTCATCACCAAAGGGTCACGTGATTTTCTTTGCATCAACAACGCATGATTAACCGAAGAAAGTACTAATAACGTGCCAAACATTTCCAAGTTAGAAAACACACGAAGCTAGGAAGAAGTGCTGGAGATAATAAAAACAGTATCATGATAGGAAAAAAAGTTCCAAATAACGAAAACCAACGAGGACCACTGAAACCTTAAAGAGTAAAATAAAGTATAATAATTAAAACGAATAATGTCAGCAATATTAATTAGTCACACACGGATGTTCACGACAAAATGCACAGTTGCGTAACATAATACATATATTTCTTTGCAGATCATCTTTAGGTATTTAATTAACTAATACCTACAGAACATAATATAAATAATATATAATAACATAAAACAATGATAAGAAACATAACGTAATAAAAATATTATTCACGCTTACACGAACGAATCAATAGAAAAATGGTGGAAGCATGACAAAATGGTCATTGACACTTTTTGTCTAAAGTTTGAAACACGTCTATGATCTAGAAATAAAATTATTTACTATATTTCCTGTATCCATCTCGTTGTCTTGTTGAATTATTGTGTTTACAAGTGCAAGGACCAACCGTCAGGCGGACTGTTTCAGTTCTATAATTTTTGTGTTAAGTCTGTAGACCAAATTTCATTCCTCTAGGTCTTTCCATTTTCGCTTATCTTGTTCATAGACAGACTGAAATCTAAAAATCAAAAATCCGACTTACCATAAAGAAACTGCATTTATCTTATTTTATTGAATACCAAGGCAACAATAAATCACAAATTTAGAAATCAATGTTTCTGTTAGTAAATGCCATAAATGAATGATCAATTTAATAAATGTCTGTCAATTAGAAAAAAACGAAAATTTTATAAACATATTTTGCTTTTCAATTATTAGGAACATAAAGTTTTTTTTATTATCTGACATCATATTTCGAATTCATTTAAATAAGCTTAAAATCTTTCTGAAAATCTATCCTGTCTCTTAATTAAATTAAAATGGTGTTTAAAAGCTTTAAAAAATTTAATTTAAGTTAGATGCTATTGCATAATGAAACACAAATTTGTTCAACACGAAAAAAAAAACCTAATGAGAAACTTCATGAATAAAAATTACATTAACAACAAACTTCAGTTTCCTTTGTGTGCACCCATTCTGTGCATCAAGTATTCATCTGTCGTAAATTTTAGACGTGTTTTCAATTTTTAGAACACTTTTTACCCTTCTGGATTGAATATTAAAAAAGGTTTGACGTTATAAACAAGATTTAAACAAAATCTTGCGGCATAAAAGTAAAAAATAAAAAATCCCATCTTTTCAATTTAGAAAAAAATAAAGTCATTTTTTTTGTTCACCTTAAGAAAACCTTTCTGGTAACTAGAAGCGAGATTTTTTCCCGCCATTTTTCTTTGTTTACGTTCGCGCAAACGACATTTTTAGATTCGAATTTTTTAATCAGAGTGACTCACAAAAGGAGGGGCGGTCTCTATTTAAAATGAGGAAATGGAACATCTAAGAAACCGGAACGAAAGGCAAAGTGCAATCTAATTCCAAGTTTCCTTTACAGTGTTCTGCTCCGAAGAAGAGAAATATTTGTCTAAGAATTCGAAAGGGAAAGTAGGAAAAGTTTGTTTGAACATGGGATTTGACAATAAAAATACCATTTCGTTGTGTCAAGAAAATCATACTCTCTCTATCTGTCTCCTTTTTTGAAAAAGAGATACTTTCTACTTTGATACATTAAATATTTAGTTTTATCTTCTTCAAATAATGATAAATCTATTTTTTTTTATCGAATTCGCCATGAAGACTTTATTTTGAGAATAATAAAACATTAAATGTGTTTAG
>BGPR01054851.1:0-10135 GCA_013235015.1 Araneus ventricosus
GTTAAAAGTTTAGTATGATTGATTACAAGACATTTTGCCTTAGATAATAGCTTTTCACTTGATCCTTCAATTATTAGAATAAAACCTGAAGTACAGTCGGACCTCTATTTAACGAAGTCGTTAAATCCCCAAAAAAAGTTTGTTATATGGAAAATTCATTAGAGATTCACCTTTGAAAATACTTTAAACTACACTAAACAGATTTTAAATTCATAAACACTAAATATTATTAGAAAAGTAATTAATCGCACCTTTATTTTGTAAATTAATATATTTGTTTTATATATATATTTTACCCATCAAAAAGAAATCTGCAAGGAAAACAAGAATAAAACAAAATATTGTCTGGGAATACACTGTATTTTCAATTTAAAAAATAATTTATATTAAAATTAATGAATTTTATCATTTCATCATGTGAAAGTTTGTTGATTTCTGCATCATGATCATTTCCATCATCTTCGTCTTCATCGCAATTCATTGCTGTATTGTTTTTATTTTTCGCACTGTCCACTTCAAAACTGCCTCATCCACATTTTCATAGACACATGCTTTTAAACGTTTTGAACAAGAATTCGATGAATCATAATTTTGTATCTTATCACGATTTTTTTTGTTATGGTTGATAAGCTGTTTGGAGGAATACCAAATTTTAAAGCAATATCCCTTTTTTTTTATGCCTTTATCCACCTCATGAAGAATTAAATTTTTTTCTTTGATGTTCATGCACTTTCGCTTTGACATTTTCCAGCTTCAAGGTCATTGATCACCGTAAAATGTGTTAAAAAAAAGAATAAGTTTTTAAAGTTTAGAAATATTTTGAGGAATAGGGAGAAAAAAAATATTGGATCACAAGAAAAAGTTCGTTAAATAGAGAATGCACTTCACTATTTGGAGGTTATTTTACGAAGAAATTCGCAAAATGTTCTTGGTTCCAAGAAAAAGTTCGCAAAATAGAGGTCTGACTGTATATGCATTTTAACAGTTGTTGAAGATGAGGATCATATAATGTGAAGAAAATGTTATATGAAATGTAAAGAGTTTTGGCAATCTGTCCATCTATTCATTAAATTATACAAAAAAATCATCTTCAGTAAGGTTTTGAGAGGGATTTTCTAGCTCAAAAATTTCATTTTATTTTTGTTAAAAAAATATTTAGGAGTTTACATAGCATTTAGAATATCAATGTTCAAAGATGTTCTACATTCTATTAAAATATAGCTCGTGTAATTAGTCGCATAATGCTATGTTTGTTCCAAAACAAAATTTTGGAAAGTTTTGAACACAATTACCCTTGTGCTTTATTTTTTGAATCTGTAGTTAACTAATATTTTCATTATTTTGGAAAACTTGTTAGTGAAACGATTTAAATTATCTTAAACTGGTGTATTGTCAATGTCTTGTATGTCATGAATTTGACTCATCGCTTATTCAAGGTCAAAGATTGCAGTTTGATATCCAGTAACCGCCATTTATGAAGACTTGGTGCACGTTAAATCTATTGTCGTGAGTCAAACGTCCTGATGTTGGTGTGGAGTGGAAGTCTGGAGAGTAGGTACTGGCTCAGTTGTCATCTTCGGTGGAATGGGTGTCGAACTTGTTACCCTCCACTCTTTATATTTGCAATAAGAAGACAGCCCACCAATGAGGCTGAACAACTAACATTTAATGCTTCAGATATTAAAAACAATATGCCCTTCACATCATTGGCAGTGTCTTCCTTAAGATGGATTTATTAGATTAAGTCCCGTTTTAAAACTTCAAATGACAGTTAATTTAGAATGGACTTTAACATTTTGACCCGCGGCCAGGTCACAAGGAAGACATCTGTACTTCTGATTACCCGACACTTCAAACTTCCACGACGCAATAACATGAGAATATTTAACTCGCAACTCAGATTTAATATACACCAGCCCCACATAAAATGACGGATCTTTAGTGAAAATCGACTCTCGAATCCATCACCCTCCTATCTTGTTACCTATACTGCCAATTCGGACCGAAGAGCGAGTATTTCAATTCTTTTCACATGATAAATGAAGTATAGTTTTTGTATTGGTAGATAACACAGAAATATTTTCAAAATTGGAATTGAAAAGAATTTCTCGTTAAGCATGATTTTGTGTATATATATTTTAGCTTTGAACTGCTATTATGTTGACAAAATTTAAATTATAGTAAAACACAGTTATAACGAATCCTCAATGGACTGATTCAGAAGTTCGCTATAACTGATTTTTCAAATATTGGGTGCTCAAAATTTACTATAACTCATTTTTGTCTTGAACAAATTAATCACACTGAATTAAAATTATTAACAGGCTATAATAAATTAAAATAAATAATTGTTTTAAAAATTTAAAGAGCGAAATTAATTGCACTTTCATTTATTTCTCTAAAGTGTGAAAATAAGCCGTGATTTTTTGTTGAAAGCACCTTTATTTCTGATACATTTTACCTATCTTCTTATTAATAAGTAAAAATGAGTACATAACATTTCTATCCACAGTTTCTGTTGCAAAGAAATTTTTCAAAATGTTCACGTCTGCCTTCGCATCAGAAATTGGAGGACCTGAACTTGCAACGACGAGAGACGAATTGTTAGATGGAGTGCTTGAGCTGATTAGCTCTCTACCTCCAGGACCGAACAGAAGATAATTTAAGTGCTACTTTATAAGGTGGGAGTAATTAATAGAATGGAGGCCTGAACTTGCATCACCTTCGTCTTCCTTTTCTGAAGATGAATCGTCAATCAAATCATTCTTTTCTTTTATGGGGGAAACTGTATCTTCCTCACTTGGTGCTTCAGATGTCATCAAATCGTCATTGCAACGTTCGAAATGTTCAATCTCACTTTGGGAAAAAGCATTCACTCTCTTCTTTCCTAACCATTTAACTGGAAAAGTGGAAACTTTGATTCCTATATCCGAATTCTTTGCTTTTATAGCAAATAACAATAGTTTTGAAAATATGAGTTTGATCCTTGAATAGCAAAATTTTTATTTTCTTCTTTAAACTTTTAAACTCTTGGTGTGTTTTTGAGGATTCGGTGTTGTGTGTTTTTGACTTTTTAACCCTTGTCTTTTGGAATTGATCTTTTAATATGTTTTTAATTTTTTTACAATACGACGTTTAGAATCATAGTGTGTTTTTATGATTATGTATTTTCGTTTTTAATTATATATGCGTTTGAAAACTCTTGTGATTTTGTGTATTCTCTGTGTTCAACTTTTTATTTTCTAATGCATTTTTTTTGTGATTTACTCGTAGCTTTTGTTCTTTGTGTGTTTGTTGTTTATGGCACTCTGCAAATGGAATTTTCTCTGTAGGTGCTTTTCTTTAAATAAATAAATAAAATACATAAGTGATATAGGAGTTCTGTTGGGACCATTTGAAAAGTTCGTTATAACCGAGAGTTCGTTATATCCCGAGTTCATTATACCGGGATTTGACTGTAATTTATTTAGCGCCATCCAAAGAGATTCAGGTGCTTTGAATTGTCATGTACTGTAACATCCAAACCCGGAGGCCTGGGATCTTGTGAGTCCAAATACTTTGTTAAATAACAGTGCATCGGCTATGGTATTCATAAAGTTCTTGCTTCTCGATTGCAAATAGACTTGATTTTTATCACCGCAAAATTCGACCTTCAGATGTTGATGAATCTCCACTTATAAACTCCCTCTCTCCTAAAACACCATTTTTACTTTCTCGTATACGAAGTATACAAAGAGAAAGTATTGTAATCGTCAAAAAATTCGAACTCGAGATTTTGACGAATCTCCACGTTTTAGACCTCCCTGAGTCCGAAAAACACAATTTTAGAATTATGTGTGTCTGTGAACACGATAACTCGAAAATTATTAGAGATAAAGGGATAAAATTTGGTATGTGAACTTGACACATAATTTGTAGGTTTCTTTCAAATTTTGGACAAAATCCGTCAACGGAAAGTCTGTATGTTTGTATGTCCGCGGTCATGTGAACACTATAACTCAAAAACTTGAATAGCTGGATGGATAAAATTTGGTACACGGTTTTGTCGTCATGAATGTAGGTCCGTATAAAATTTTGGGCCAAATCCGTCAAAGGGTTCACTGTCTGTCGATCTGTATAATTTACTTTTGAAAAAAATCCAATCTCCACGCGCATGCGTATTGGAAGCAATCTTCTGTGCACGCGAAGGCTGTGGAGCGAATTACGTCAATTTGGCCTTGAGACTGCAAGAGCAGAAAATCGGTACGCATCTCTTTGAATTCGATTCTTTACCTAGATATTTTTCAATCATTATAATGAAAAACCTTCTGATAGTCATTGGATTCTGGTTAACAGCAGGTTCGAATTTTTTTATTCACGCGGGGGGAGGGGAAACAGCACCTTTCTTGGGAATTATACGAGAAAGTTTAGGGGAGATCACTCCCGCTGGTTGGAATTGTGTCTGTTGGTCTGTGCTGTAATTCAAAGACGAAGCGAAGTAGAGGAATGCAATTTACTTCAGTACAACCCCGGTTAACTAAACTAAAGAGGGGCTTTTCGGATAAAGATTTTTTCGGTTAAGCCATGAACATTTATAACTATTTTGCATTTAATTATAGTATGTAATTCTGATATGCTTAGAGTGTAAAACGAATTCAAAACTGTCTTTGTAGGCTATACTTATGTTCTTTATTAAAGTTAACCCTCCAACGGGGCAATATTCGCACCGACGAGTTCGGTCGCAATGCGCTTGGCAAACACAGGAAAACAATATCGTAATTAATATTGTCAAATACCCATTTAATTTTAATTTTATCATTCTAAAATCAACCACTGACCTTCTTGGGGAGACTTGAAAGAAAAAAAAGAGCGGGAATATCGTTGCAAATAAGTCTCGTCTTCGCGATTATTTCCGTGCAGTTCAGTACATGTTTTCTGGATTTACGATTTCAGATAACTCGAGTTTCGGTTAACCGGGGTTTTAAGCGCATATCACACGGAGAGCTATCGTGCTCTTTTATCGTTAGCACGAGCACAATGCCACTCGGCAAAAAAGTTTGTAGCACGTGACCGTTCAGACAAGATGACGAAAATCGTGGGCTGTATTCAACCGTCTTGAAAATGCACACGGTGGGGGCGGAAAATCGTGAGCAGCGGAAATTCAAACCAATCGGGTGTGACTTTGACGGTGACGTAGTTCGCCAAGAATGGCGCAGCGATGATCGAAATCCTGTCTGACCGGTTGTCTCAATGCGTCACGTGCTACAAACTTTTTTGCTGAGGGGCATTGTGCTCATGCTCACGAGAATAGAGCAAGGTGGCTGTCCGTGTGATATGTGCTTTACTGTATTTGGTTTTCATATCAAAACCGTAGATCTGTATCAAAATTTGGATTAATTCATTTGTCTGTCCGCCCGCGTGCTTGTGAGCACTATATTTCAGAAACGCAACGAGTAAAATGGATGAAATTAGGAACATAATTTGATCACCAGAATCTGTATTAAATTTTGGATCAAATCCGTCTACAAGTTGAATATGTCTGTCAGTTCGTAGAATGTGAATGCGGTAACACAAAAACGCAACCATCTAGAAGAATGAAATTTGGTATGAGATTTTGACACCAAGATTGCAGATCTGTTTCACATTTTAGATTCAATCGATCAAAGAGAAGGTTTAAAATGCACACTACTTTTTCACTATGTTGCGAAGCTAACATAAAATCCACTATATTGTGCAAGTACAGTGGAACCTTGCTTAACGAGTACCTCTCATAACAAATAATTCGCATAACGAGCAAAATTAATAGTAAAAAAAATGACTAGCTTAACGAGAGACGTTTCGCATAACGAGTGTCCAAGAGAGGGGAAGTCCCGGATTGCGCGCCTGCTATATCAGTCCGTGTTTAGAACTCGTTCCGCTAACATCTTAGTGTCGATTGTGATCACACATTTTCCCATATTTGTGTTCAGGCATATATTTGAAGCGATCAATGAGACCATGAACCCAGACAGCATGTACACTTGCACCAAGTGTGATTTTGCTTGATATTAGCTTGTCATGACAAACTTGATGCGACAACTTTTCAGCAAACTTCCTGGAAATTAACAAAGCATAATCGACCAACCCACTTGCAAAACAAGTTTGCTGTGAAGTTGTTATGACAAACTTCACACCACAATTGCAAAACAAGTTTGCTGTAAAGTTGACATGGCACACTTACACACCACGACCTGGATACAGTTGTATATATCTGGTTTTGATCTTTGTCTCTGTTTTAAAAATCATCCGATTTCTAATAGCATCTCCTAGACTGTCCTTTTTTATTAATTCAATAAATCAATGATCCCAGATAGCACGTAAGTTTGCAGCAAGTTTGATTTTGACTTGATATTGCCATGTCATAGCAAATTTGACGCGTCAAACTTGAAGCGAACTTGTGGCAAGTTCATCGTGACAACTAGCGCCACCCTCTCTTGCAAAACCCATTTGCTACAATTTCGCCGTGGCAAATAGCGCCACCTTGCTTGCATTGCAAGCTTGCAGCAAATTTGCAAAACAAGCGTGATGCAAAGATAGCACAAAGAGATAATTATCTTTGTCTCTGTTTTAAAAAAACATCCGATTTTTAATAGCATCTCCTAGACCGTCCTTCTTTTTATTAATTCAATAAATCAATGATAATTTGTAAAAAAACTAACTTTTTTATAAAAAAAAATTTTGAAACATTTTCCATCTTTTTACTAAATATAACATTCGCACTTTAAAGAACACTATATCGCCTTTTTCTGAATGTTGAAATTTTAGCGTTTATAAACAAAATTAAACCGAAAAAACAGTCAATGTTTGTTGAAAAATAAACTTATACATTTTTTTTTGTAATTACTTTTGAACTCTAATTTCATAATTTATTCTTCTAACAAAACGTAGTTATTAGCGAAAATCGCTCTCTCTTTGACTTCAAATCATATTCGCAACTCAAAAAATTAACGAAATCAAGAAAATAGTTTAAAATAAATCGTATGCGAATCGAATCGAACGGTGTATTAGCGAAATCTATCTTCTCCTCTCAGAGTTTAACTGGCTGAATGGTTAGAGCGCCCGCTACGCGAGCGCTAGGTCGCAAGTTCTATCCTGGGTTGTGTTCGTACTCTGTTTTTGCTATAATTTGCAATGCAAGCTTTCTGCAAGTTCGTCCTATGGTGACTTCGAGGCTTGCGTTAACTTGCTGCAAACTTGTTTCACACTTGCACCCTTGTCGTGACAAATCTGCAGAAAGCTTGCAGATTTGCAGTGCAAGTCTGCTGCAAACTAAAATTGCTATCTGGGATAATTTGTGTCTTTTTATATAAAAGAAATTGAAAAATTTTCTATCTTTTTATTAAATATAGAACTGGCACTTTAAAGAAAACTATATCGCCTTTTTCTTAATGTTGAAATTTTAACGTCCATGAACAAAATTAAACCTAAAAAACTGTCAATGTTTGTTGAAAAATAACACAACTTACATTTTGTCCCATATTAATTTTAAAGTAATTACTTTTGAACCTTAATTTCATAATTTATTCTACTAGCAGAACGTAGTTATTAGCGAAAATCGCTCTCCCTTTCACTTCAAATCATATTCTCAACTCAAATTTTAAAAAAATAATGAAATCAAGAAAACAGTTTAAAATAAAACGTGTAGATGCACGATCTATTAGCGGAGTCTATCTTCTTCTATCAGAGTTCCGCTGGCTGAGTGGGTAAGGCGACTGGCTATGAAGTGGGTTGTCGGGGGTTCGAATCAGAGGTTTTTTTGCGTACTCTGTTTTTGCTATAGTTTGCAATGAGTTTGACGCAACAAGGTTGCTGCAAGTTCGATGCGTGGTGACTAACTCGTTTGCAATAACTTGTTCCAAGCTTGAACTCTTGCCGTGTCAAACCTGCTGCAGATTTGCAGAGCAAGATTGCTATCTGAGAAGGGACCAATCTCACATTCAGATAGTTTTATAATTATAACTTCCAGATCGTTGCCTACCTCAAGATGATCGAAAATACGGGGGGGGGAAGGGTTACCAAGAGAATCCTAACTTCTTCTTGGAAGAAGTTTTGGTCGGAGGACTAATTTCTCAATAGAATGGTTTTGATTAATTGTACTGAAAAAACACACACCATCGAAAAGAGCACACGCTTTCCGTTCTAATGAAGTTAGTTTTGAATTTCTTACGTAATTCACTGAATTTCGAGAAATTTTTAAAAAATAGTCAGTTTTGCCATCGAGATTTTATTTTTGTTTTTAAATTTGCTGCACCCAACGTTCTAATAACACTATTATTTTTAATTTTTTTTCAGCTTATAACTGCAAAGGTTCTGTCGGATTTAAAACAAGAACGGTTAAAATATCTTTTCCCGTTTTTTTTAAAATTAATTTTTTCCTGGTCAGTTGAAAGTTATTTTTCTCTAGAGAGCTTCATCCCGCGACACTTTTCCGGAACGTTGCTGGCAATTTAATTGGTGCAGAGCGCAGATGACGTCATGACCTTCAATTGAATGACTTTGATTATTATTTTCGGAAGTATCTTAACGTATTTATTCGTCTCGCATACTTTGCTTGCAGTATAATAATGATTTTCACTTTGCAATTTTTTAATATTGTTTTGGATTAACTTTTCTACAAATAAAATGTCATTATCTCGAAAAAAAATAAGCGGGAAAATCAATAATGTGCATCTTTTGTTTTGATTTTGTTTTCAAAACTTTTTCATGCCATTGTGGTTTTTTTTTTTTCTTTTTCTTTTTGTTGAAGTCCTGATTCCACGGGCAACGCCGTGCGCGTACTGCTAGTGTTATATATATTCTTTCAATAAATGCTGTAAATAAAATTTTGTGAGTACTTTTTTCGCCATGGAACACATAATCGTATTTTACAGTAATTTATATGGGAAAAATTGTTTAGTTTAACGAGTGTTTAGCATTACGAGTAAGAATATGCTCGTTAAGCGAAGTTCCACTGTATACAAGAAAGCTGAGGACAGAACACTTTTACTGGCTTATTTTTAAATAGATGTCATTAAATTGATGGGTAATTTAATATAATCCTTTTTGTATAACATTAATAGAAACACTTTTTTAACCAATTTGTAACCCGTTAAACCCTTTTCAGTTCACTACACGTTTCGTTTTGAAGATTACTAAATTTATTTCAAAAATCAGTATTAGACATGTAGCTGATCATAAATATATAAAGGAAAAAAATTGGCATTATTTTATTTTCAAGAAATTTATGGTTTCACAGTAAAACCAATGAACGATAACGGGCTATTTTTCCTCCGAATAAGTTATCATCGAAATGCAATTTAAATTATGTATTTAATTTATAAGTAAACAAGAGCATTCAAGATATTCAACCTTCGTAAAATTCAATATTACTTTCGAAGATTCAATTTTAAAAAATATCAATTTGAGCAAGACCCCTCATCATTTTGTTTCTCTTAGAGATCGAAAGCAATTTAGCTCTTGCAATGCCAATATCTTTGTGAATACTAACGGCACTGAACTGGAATTTTTAGATAAGTTGCCCTATATACCTGGCTCTTAAGTTATGAAAGAACAATTACGCTACATTTTGCCCATGCGCAGTAAAAAAATGTTCAATGTGTGGTTTCACTGCGAAACCAATGAAAGTTAAAGGGTTAAGTAAATACTGCTATAAGAAGTACATTCTGTGCCTTGTAATTAAACGTTTCTAGATACTTTTAATTAAATTAATTCTTTTTAATTTTTAAAAATTTAATTAAAATAATTCTTTTCGTAAAATTTCGTAAATTCTTTTCGTCGCAGGATATATTTCTTAAAACTGCATTAAAGAAAATACAATGCGAAAATGAAACATCGAAGTTTTAACAAGAAGTATTTACTAAATTTAGTCTAAACTATAACATACAGTTACTGGAAAATGGAAGAAATTTTCTAGCTTATCTAATCGAGCTTTTCGTGGTATTTGCGGGATTTCAAGTGCAACAGGAATTCCAGGAATGACGAGTGGGTTGTAACTGTGTTGAAACTATGTCTGTGGAAATGACATGCAGAATGGCAGTGCAGTAAAACATTCCAACTAGCTTATATTAATTACTTTCTTCTGAATTGTTTTGAATGGTAATTTTACCTCTCACGAGGC
>BGPR01054853.1:0-10135 GCA_013235015.1 Araneus ventricosus
CTAAACACATTTAATGTTTTATTATTCTCAAAATAAAGTCTTCATGGCGAATTCGATAAAAAAAAATAGATTTATCATTATTTGAAGAAGATAAAACTAAATATTTAATGTATCAAAGTAGAAAGTATCTCTTTTTCAAAAAAGGAGACAGATAGAGAGAGTATGATTTTCTTGACACAACGAAATGGTATTTTTATTGTCAAATCCCATGTTCAAACAAACTTTTCCTACTTTCCCTTTCGAATTCTTAGACAAATATTTCTCTTCTTCGGAGCAGAACACTGTAAAGGAAACTTGGAATTAGATTGCACTTTGCCTTTCGTTCCGGTTTCTTAGATGTTCCATTTCCTCATTTTAAATAGAGACCGCCCCTCCTTTTGTGAGTCACTCTGATTAAAAAATTCGAATCTAAAAATGTCGTTTGCGCGAACGTAAACAAAGAAAAATGGCGGGAAAAAATCTCGCTTCTAGTTACCAGAAAGGTTTTCTTAAGGTGAACAAAAAAAATGACTTTATTTTTTTCTAAATTGAAAAGATGGGATTTTTTATTTTTTACTTTTATGCCGCAAGATTTTGTTTAAATCTTGTTTATAACGTCAAACCTTTTTTAATATTCAATCCAGAAGGGTAAAAAGTGTTCTAAAAATTGAAAACACGTCTAAAATTTACGACAGATGAATACTTGATGCACAGAATGGGTGCACACAAAGGAAACTGAAGTTTGTTGTTAATGTAATTTTTATTCATGAAGTTTCTCATTAGGTTTTTTTTTTCGTGTTGAACAAATTTGTGTTTCATTATGCAATAGCATCTAACTTAAATTAAATTTTTTAAAGCTTTTAAACACCATTTTAATTTAATTAAGAGACAGGATAGATTTTCAGAAAGATTTTAAGCTTATTTAAATGAATTCGAAATATGATGTCAGATAATAAAAAAAACTTTATGTTCCTAATAATTGAAAAGCAAAATATGTTTATAAAATTTTCGTTTTTTTCTAATTGACAGACATTTATTAAATTGATCATTCATTTATGGCATTTACTAACAGAAACATTGATTTCTAAATTTGTGATTTATTGTTGCCTTGGTATTCAATAAAATAAGATAAATGCAGTTTCTTTATGGTAAGTCGGATTTTTGATTTTTAGATTTCAGTCTGTCTATGAACAAGATAAGCGAAAATGGAAAGACCTAGAGGAATGAAATTTGGTCTACAGACTTAACACAAAAATTATAGAACTGAAACAGTCCGCCTGACGGTTGGTCCTTGCACTTGTAAACACAATAATTCAACAAGACAACGAGATGGATACAGGAAATATAGTAAATAATTTTATTTCTAGATCATAGACGTGTTTCAAACTTTAGACAAAAAGTGTCAATGACCATTTTGTCATGCTTCCACCATTTTTCTATTGATTCGTTCGTGTAAGCGTGAATAATATTTTTATTACGTTATGTTTCTTATCATTGTTTTATGTTATTATATATTATTTATATTATGTTCTGTAGGTATTAGTTAATTAAATACCTAAAGATGATCTGCAAAGAAATATATGTATTATGTTACGCAACTGTGCATTTTGTCGTGAACATCCGTGTGTGACTAATTAATATTGCTGACATTATTCGTTTTAATTATTATACTTTATTTTACTCTTTAAGGTTTCAGTGGTCCTCGTTGGTTTTCGTTATTTGGAACTTTTTTTCCTATCATGATACTGTTTTTATTATCTCCAGCACTTCTTCCTAGCTTCGTGTGTTTTCTAACTTGGAAATGTTTGGCACGTTATTAGTACTTTCTTCGGTTAATCATGCGTTGTTGATGCAAAGAAAATCACGTGACCCTTTGGTGATGAATCGTCGTTTTCCTATTTCTTCCGTATTTAATTGTCGGTTTTAATGAATTTGTTAATGGATTTTTTCTGACATAAATCAATTTCCGAATATTTCGTTTTTAGTGTACGATGTATAGCTGCAAAATAACCGAACTGACGCTTTAAAGCTTTTAATTTTTTACAGTTTTGACAATATCAACTTCAGTACACTCCCTTCCTCAACCCCTATCCCGTTCCATACGAATTTGGTACTCTTGAAAGCACTGCTTATTTGGTATTTCCAAGTTTATTTATTTATTTGCCCATACCGACACAACCTACCCAGAGGAGAAAAGGTTATTTACTTCATTGCCTCCATCGCTTTTGATTTCACTGCATCTTCAGAAGCAAATCGAGTTATTTTAAGATCTGATTTGGCCATGGGGAATCACACAGGGAAATATTAGGAGAATAGGGTTGGCGCCATACAATGGAGGTCTCGTGATTGCCGTAAAACATCTTGACAGACATTGAATATTACGGTTAGGGCATTGTTCTGGGGAAGACATCACGATGTGTTTTTCCACAGATCAGGTCGTTTTCTCCGTACCTGTTCACGCAGGAACACACACTTTTATGGATACTTTTCTAATGTTGGTTGACTGTTTGATCTTCAGGTATCCAATCAAAGTGCACAATCCCTCTGATGTCGAAAAAATTGTCGAGTTTGGTCACCCAGGACATGAGTCACGATCCATCTCTTCTCTGTCAGCTTGATCTTCAGGTATCCAATCAAAGTGCACAATCCCTCTGATGTCGAAAAAATTGTCGAGTTTGGTCAGAGAGGACATGAGCCACGATTCATCTCTTCTCAGTCAGCTTTCAAAACTTTCAAAAACTTGCATACGCGACAAGTATTCATCTACGCACACTTATTGCAGCAGCGAAATTTTGCGGGAAATTTTTCAAGTTTAAAGAGTAATTTAACGTCAGTTCGCTGCTTCTTTTGAACACTTAGAATTTTCCCCCAACATATGAACGAATCCCTTCTAACTATGGTTACAGCTGAATGGTAGGATATGCGGGGTTGAAACTTAAGCAGATAGATGGTAGAGCTCACCTAGTATCTGTTTAATCTATGCCACATCTATACGCCATTATTTTCTAGCCACACAGTCAATTAAATTCAAAACAATTTCTAAAATTGGTTAAAATCTTTATTTAATACTTCATCTAAAAACCATTATTTACATCTTCGTTATTTTTTAGTAAAAATAGAAATATAAATTAGATTCTTTGTTTTAATCCACATATTTGGCATCAGAACACAATTGTATAGTTGCAAAAAAATAGCCTAGAATTGAATGTTAAATTTTATTTCTTGAAATTAAACGTTTAAGCCCTTAATTAAGATTAGAATGTTTTTGAAAGGGAAAGTTGCTACATCCAAATATGCTTCAAGCAATGAAACACTAATGCTCTCAAATATTTCAAGTAGAAGAACATTCAACATTTTGAAAAGAAATTCACATTCTTAAATTTAACTTGAGTTCTTTTTCTGTCGTTACTGCCTAGATAAAAACATTAAAATTTCTTTAATATTTATTCGCTTCTTTTAAAGTAGCTATTTTTCAAGAAATAGTTATTTTATTCTTTCGGAATTGGTTACTTATTTAATTAAGTCATGTTTTCACCAAATGTCTTAAGGATTCGTTATTATTTTTCCCAAAATCCATTTAATTAAATTAAATATTTTAAACATCTTTTTACAAATTATTAACAGAAAATGTTGATTTCCAGAACCGAAAAAGTAAAATGTACTATTTCCTAAGTAAACATGTTAAGTCATTGAGGTTTTCGTAAATTTTTTACATCAAATTAATTGTGTTTTGAATTTAAATATAATTCTTTTCTGTTCTTATTAGTCATCTTAGGAACTTGGCAAAATTTCTTTTCAAAAATGAATTGTAAGCTTAATATAATTATGCATTATTTTTTAAAGTTTTTTCACAAAAGAATTTAATATTTCATTCGATCCAAAATATTTTTTAATTATTTTATTTATTGTAAGAAACAAATTTATAATTTTTTCTTCTTGTAACTTTTTTATGATCATGAAATTTGTAAGTAAAACCGGAATATCCACAAGGATATGTTATGCAAAAAATAACCCATTAGAAGAATAAAATTTAGATTCTGCATTTTCCCACAATGGATTATTGCATTAAAAGTAGTTGTTGTGAAGCACAATTTATTTGGTTCTATTTTGGATGGTATATTATATCCACTTAGCATCAACTTTCGATAGTGAATCGAAATCTAAAACATTGCAGTAGCTTCTTAAATGTAAAACTACGCTCAATTATTTACTTAAGACAAATCAAAGCTGAGAAGTGAAAACAAATTCTCTTTTAAGAAACCATTTTACAATTATCTAGTTAGAAACATATTATATTTCTCATTATGCATTTTTCTAAAAAGATACATTTCTCTTTGTCATCAATTCGCAAAAATGAGATTCTGCATATGAAAAAATATATGACAATACCTTGTAACAATACCTTCATACCAAATAGATGAAGCATTTGAAAGTCCTTGTTTCATATTTTCGGAATTTTTAGTTGGCAAAACGGCATTTCCTCTTTCTTTGGACAAATGTTAGCAGACAGACTTTATAATTTTAAAACTTGGTTGACGAAGGCAGCACATGTGCTTCAGGCTTCGGGACTAACAAAATTAATTAAAAATTAATTAATTAAATATTCAAAATTAATTAAATAAAGCAACACAGGCTTTAGCAGTGAAACAAATATTAGACCGATAATTTCATAAATCTATTACTTAGGTTTTTGTTGAAGGAAATATCGTTAACTTTAAAATTAAAGTACTCGTTTTAGTAAGCTATTTTAAATTCTAAGAACGAAAATATTTTGAATTTCAAAAACCCTTTTTTATCCTTTCTCTTTTTTCTTGGTTGGAAGTTTTTACGCATTTTTTTCTGCATATTCAAAACTCCACTTAAAAGATACTTCAAAATATGCTCTGCGGATTCTGCAAAAATCCATTTTAATCCTCAACTGTCAGAGGCACTCGTGTTTCGCATTTCTTTGGCATAATGGCGTGCTCTTAAGGCATGGATGCTCTTGACATTTGGGAAAGAAAGCCAATGAGATTAGCTTATGCCTTTCAGGGCTGAAGAATAATTCTTTAGGTTGAAGATTGCGGTTAATTTCTTTTGACAGCAAATGGATATTTGAATTCCTGAAATTGCTCCGCTCTTTATACATGAAAACTGAACATCCTTGTTTTTGTCGAAAGTTTCAGAAAATTTGGTGCAGTGGAATTAATAATAAATAATCAAAATAATGTCATGGATGCCGTGTTATGAGACAGAAATTCAATAAAAATAGACGCTTTAAGGATGTCTAAATATCATAGTCAAGAAATGAAATTGATTTTTTTTAATTTTCTTTTTTGTTCAATCCGTTTATAAATAAATGGTATAAAATTCAAGAAGTCGCAAGTTGAATATGCAAAACAACAGAGAACCGAATAGTGTATTCAGTAACGTAAATAAATAACAAATATTGCGTATTACGTAGTTACTGGATTATTAAAAATGCAAAGCAAATTATTTATGCAGAGTTCTTCAGCATTTTGAGTTTTTTTTTAAATCTGATTTGTGATTGAGAGATTTTTAGCACGCTTTACTATTCTTCTTCGCTTAGTAGCACACATTGATTAGGACTCGTAACTGAATTTCCTAAAACTGCAATCTTTGAAATGAAACGGCATTTATTGCAAATAGATCTGGTATTCACGCAAACTCTTTCGCTGTCTTTTAGACATCTTGATAAACCTCCCAATTTGAACGCCTTATTCGTTGCTCATTTATTTTCATTTTATAGTGCAAAAGAATACTAAATTTGAGACCATAAGTTTGTTCTGGAATCTAACAGATAAGATCAGGAAAGTGCTTCATGGTTGGCTTGTGTCAGTTGCAAGCAAACTTCAGACAAATCCACACGACATTTGAAACGCACATCGTAAATGAAAGATAAAATGCTATGAATCTGAGGGACATAAATTGTTCAACAACACTGGGATTATGGGAATTCTCAGTTTCTTTTTATTCACTTGGTTTAAGAGGAGTTTCAAGATTCTGACACTTCTTTTAATTCCCTTGGTTCTAGGGAAGTTCTAGGTTTCTTTTTATTCTCTTGGTTTAAGAGGAGTTTCAAGATTCTGAAACTTCTTTTAATTCCCTTGGTTCTAGGGAAGTTCTAGGTTTCTTTTTATTCTCTTGGTTTAAGAGGAGTTTCAAGATTCTGAAACTTCTTTTAATTCCCTTGATTCTAGGGAAGTTCTAGGTTTCTGAAATTTTAATTCCTTTGGTTATGTGTCGTCTGGTCCTTTACAAAAATTGGTATAAGCAGCAACTGATAAAAAGAATTTCTTTAAATTATAAGACTGAATGAAATGTAGAAAAAAATATAACATTTTATACAAGAATTCAAGTTTTAAAGCAATACCTACATCTTGAACAATGGGACACGCCCCCATATGGAATTTTCGAAGCTTTAAAAGTACTTTTTTTTAATTTTGTGCCATTTTTAGGAGAAAATTGTTAAGAAAAAGCATCCCAGTTTAAAATATTTCTTTCAAACTTTCGAAATTAGAGCTTTTAATGAAATATTTTCCTTAATTTTTAATCAATGCTTCATTTTAATACTACTTTCGAATTTCAGAGCCGTAACAAATTGTTTCCTGGCGGAATAATAACGCTCGAAAATATTCCAGAATATTTCCAATATTCCAGAATTTTCTAAAAATTTCTGGAACATCTCAGAATGATAGATAATGTTCTGTAATGTGTTGAGTTATCTATAATTTTCAAAAATTTTATAATGTTGTATGATGTTCTGTACCGTTTCAAAATGCAATAGTGTTCAAAAATATTCCAGAATGATATGGAATGTTCCAAAATGTTCTAGGAACTTTAACAAAACTAGGAAGTTTAAAAAATTCCGAAAATGAAAAAATATTTCAAAATATTCTAGAATATATTCAAATGTATCAGAATCATAAGCTTTTATAAATTTTTAAGAAAGCCGCGGTAGCCTAGGTGTAAGGTCTCGGTTTCGGGACCAGAAAATATTCCAGAATATTTCCAATATTCCAGAATTTTCTAAAAATTTCTGGAACATCTCAGAATGATAGATAATGTTCTGGAATGTGTTGAGTGATCTATAATTTTCAAAAATTATATAATATTGTATGATGCTCTGTACCGTTTTGAAATGCAATAGTGTTCAAAAATATTCCAGAATGATAAGGAATGTTCCAAAACGTTCTAGGAACTTTAACAAAACTAGGAAGATTAAAAAATTCCGAAAATGAAAAAATATTTCAAAATATTCTAGAATATATTCAAATGTCTCAGAATCATAAGCTTTTATAAATTTTTAAGAAAGCCGCGGTGGCCTAGGTGTAAGGTCTCGGTTTCGCGGTCGCAGGTTTGAAACACGATTTAACTGAAGATCCACTGTGTATGCGGGCCTGTTTCACATTAAGGACTGCGTAGGGGGACAAACGACCTCTCGCTGGTGTAGCTCGGCAGTTTTAAGAGGAAGTGCCAGCTCAGGTGTCGTCCTCCTCATCTGACCAAGATTCGAAATCACGAGGTCTGTCCAAATTCCCTCGTGTTCTGTGTTTTAGGAGAAGATATTTTGCAAATATACACAGAATGCCTTATATTTATATTAAGATGAATGTGGACGAGAGACAATTAATAATCAATTATCCATATATACTCTTTCTGATTTCTTAAGAAATCTCTCAATTCGAACTTCTTAGCTGTTATTTATTTATTTTTATTTTCGAAAGTAAATGAATGCTGAA
Source organism: Araneus ventricosus (assembly GCA_013235015.1). Lineage (NCBI taxonomy): Eukaryota > Metazoa > Arthropoda > Arachnida > Araneae > Araneidae > Araneus > Araneus ventricosus. The sequence continues at coordinate 7,722 of BGPR01054853.1, forward strand.
TTTGACAACCGTAAGTTTATTCGTGAATCTAACAGATGCGATTAGGAAGGCATTTCGTTCATGGCTTGTGTCAGTTGTAAGCGAATCCACTTGACATTTGAAACGCATATCGTAAATGAAAGATAAACTCTTATGATCCCGAGAGACTTAGATTGTTCAACCACTGGGATTAGGGGAATTCCATGCTTCTGAAACTTCTTTTAATTCCCTTGGTTACATCCCTTCTGCTGCTTTTAAGGAATTGGTATAAGTAGCAACTGATAAAAAGAATTTTTTAAGCCCTCAGAATGTATGATGTGAAGAGGAAAAGCTCAACATTTTTCACAAGTTCACTTTTGATTTATTGATTGTGAAACACTGCGAGATCAAATTTCTATTTGTGAAGTATTACCTTCAACAAGGCTACTTAAATTGGGCTGTTCGATCTTAAATCGAATCGCTGAAATTTTCAATAAACCTTTTTAAAATTTTTGAGTATTTATAGGCAAAAACTGTTAAGAAAAATAATCAGAATCAAAAAGAAGAAAAATCCAACATTTTATACCTTTTTCAGTGCTGATTTATTGATTTTTAAACACTGTGTATTTCAAATTCGAATTCTAAAGTAGTAACTGCAACAAGGCTTCTTAAAGTGTGGGGCCGCGATCCCAAATGGGATCTCCGGAGTTGTTAGGGCCCTTCTTTGAGACTCTTAAGTATTTGAAGGAGAAAAATTCTAAAATTCTCTTAAAAAATCATCCTACCTTGATATATATTTCATTTAAATTTTCAGAAATGATGCAGTAAATATTTATAATGATATTTAATCAATGCTTCATTTTCGTATTATTTTCCAATTTTTAGATCGTTGCAAATATAAGAGGGAATGATGGAAATAGAAGGGGGGAGGGTGGTAGAAAATGTTTTCTCTTGCAAAAAGGGCCTTAAGTGTAATAAGTTTAAGCTGTCACGATCTACATGACAAACGATCGTAAACATACAAGATTGCACATAAGATCACATTAAAAATATTTGTCTGAATCTACTTATGAAATATTTTCAGTAAAGAAATTATATTAGTTTTATTAATGCACTTAATACTGAAAGTTTTAACACCTAAAATTTAATACATAACAAATAGAATTTTCAGCATTTCTTCCCTATCAATAAGATTTAAAATTCACTTTCAATCAATCATCTCATCAATAACCAAACATTCAAATCATCTATAAATATTTTGGAATACAGTTTGCACCTGGAGGAATTCGTACAATTATAAAGTATTGTTTTCACGCAATACTTTTTGTCTACGAATCCAATAATCAATGATGTTGAAATTATAACATTCGAAATTCAAATCATAACAGATCAAGGAACAGACAGTAATAACTCAGTTTGATGGTATAGAAAAGCTGCATGTTGTCAAATAATCCTAAATATGATTCTAATCTATTTAAAAGCAATTTATATATTTGAACAGGAATTAGCTCGAAATACCAGTTTTCGGAATTATTCTAAATAAAATTCTATTTAAAACGAATGTCGTTTAATTTCGAGGAATCTCTTTGTAATCGTGCTTAGAAATACGGATTATGTCTTTCACTAGTGATGTGCATCTCATATTTCTATGTACTGCCAACTTGAGTAGTCATTGACTATAAGTATACTCATTAATTCCTTAGATTAATCGGTAAAATAAAAAAGTTGCTTGGCATATTTTAATGCAGAAAGTTTAAAACTCTATTAAGAAGTTTCAAAAATACGATAAAACCTAGTAAGTAAGTTATTCAAGGGGCCTCTCCAAAATGATATACTAGCGAATCTTGTTTCGAAATGTGATAAACTATTCAATTTAGCCATAAAATGCAATGGTAAAGTCACATTTTTAATGAGATTTCATAAATATTGTAGTATATTATTATACTTACGATTTCAGACAATGAAATAAAATTAAAAACATTGCAAAATTTTCAAAATACCAACTATTTTTAAATACATAACATTGTTAAATACATTCGGTTAACCCCAGTGAACCGAACTAAAGGCGGCCCAGATAGCACGTAAGAATGATTTTTTTGGTTAATCCATGAACATCTATTACTATCATGTATCTAAAGCATGCAAACAATCAACAAGAAAAAATAGAACAAATTTAAAAAAGGAAGCAAAATTTATATTTAAAACTAGAACTAAAAACATATTTTAATTAGCATACAATAAAATTAAAGTTCAAAAATATTTTGTAGAAAATAGAAAAAGTTAGATAAAATTAATGTTTAAGACAATGTTTAAGAAGCGCGCAATTGCAGCAGCTAAACAAAAAACGGAGAACAATAGAAATTAAGATCTTACAGAGATAGCTAAAAGTAAATAAAGAAGGTAATAAAAATAATCCCAGAGTGAATCGAAAATAACTAAAAGCAAAAAACAAAACA
>BGPR01054854.1:0-10134 GCA_013235015.1 Araneus ventricosus
CGGAAAACATCACACAAGACCACTGTTGCGGTATCCACAATGCATGCTCTCTACTCCAGGCTAATCGCAGGCGACAGTGAGTTGCGGTAAGTGGAACACATCTGACAGGCCTACGAGCATATAGACCAATGTGCCCTAAACGTCTGTACACGGTCTGCCTTGAAACTGTCGTACCGGTAGCTGAAGAGAGCTGACGAGACAGGTCTGATGCTGTGCTCCGTCTGTTTCTTTTGGAAGTAACTGCCAAATACCGGTCCTCATTCGACGTTGTAACTCGGGGGCGACCTGTGCTGTAACATCTACTCACATTACCATCATCTTGGAATCGTTGCCAAAGCCTGGAGATTACACTCTGGGCGATTCCAAGTTCCTCGGACACTTCCAGCTGGGTACGTCCACATTCCAGTCGTCTGATAATTCTACCACGTAAAAAATCATCCAAATGCTTCCTTTGTGCCATAACTATGCGGTTATGGCACTGAAAGGCTTTTAAAGCGCTTGTGAACAATTTTACTTCTTTGCCACCATTCCTTATATACCCCTCTCTTACACTCTCGTCATTGTGACGTACTATCCGCGCCATCTGGTGGTTTCCTGTAATTTGCATATTCTTCTTCAAGATGTGTGTGATAATTCTACAGGTGAAATTTTTATTTTAGAGTTCAATTTCTGTGTGATTCTGAATTATCCTTAATTTATGGACATGAGTGTATATCACGCGCATGATATACCACTGACGTGATTTACTACTTTCTATTAAAAACGGAAATTAGTTTGAAATACATGATTAATATAATTTAAAATTTCTCGGGAACTATTGATCGTAGCGAGATAAATTTTATATCAATGGATAGAAAATTTTATTTCACTATTTTAGAGCTATTAAATTTGAAATTAGACCGACAATTACTCTTTTAAATTTAAAATGACTGAAATTTAGATTCTCTAACAATGAAATAATGCCGTTCAACGTCTCGCAGTGCTATGGTGCGAGTTTTTTTGTTGGTGACGTCAGAGAGTTACCGAGAGATCTGGGCTATTATATTGGTAATTCATTGTTTACCGGAGTACAATATACTATATTAGATTTGGCCAAATCTTTCTGTAACACTCAGGAATGTGGGCGTGGTTTGGCTACATGCCAGAGATTCAGACCAGACCTGTTGGTCTACAAATTAGCATACAGGCATGGATACTGTTTCGATTGCGTTACTTAATAGCAATACCAGAATTAATTTATTTTCATAATATTATCTTTTGGCATTTTTTTCTTCTTTATTTTAGCTTCCTTTCTTTTTTATTTTACGTTGATTCATCGGATTGAATTATGATATGTCCTTCGTTTTCTTTCTTTTTATTTAATTCATGCACACAGAACTATTTAGAATAGTTCAGTTTTTACTTTCTCGTATACGAAGTATACAAAGAGAAAGTATTGTAATTGTCAAAAAATTCGAACTCGAGATTTAGACGAATCTCCACGTTTTAGACCTTCCTGAGTCCGAAAAACACAATTTTGGAATTATGTCTGTCTGTGAACACGATAACTCGAAAACTATTAGAGCTACGGCGATGAAATTTAGTATGTGATCTTTATACATAATTTATAGGTTTCTACCAAATTTTGGACAAAATCCGTCAGCGGGAAGTCTGTCTATCTGTCTGTCCGCGATCATGCGAACACTATAACTCAGCTAGGTGGATAAAATTTTGTACACAGTTTTATCGTAATGAATATAGATCTGTATAAAATTTTTGGCCAAGACCGTCAAAGGGTTGACTGTCTGTCTGTATAATAGCATACTTGTAAAAATTATATCTCATAAGCCCTTTGGATTAGGTAAATAAACCTTGGTATCACGGATGCTAACATTAATTATAGATCTGTGCCCAATTTTCATCTCAATCGGTTAAAAAACAGGTGTCCGAATTGCATATTCAATTTTTTTACTTTTGAAAGGAATCCGGTATCTCCACGTGCATGCGTACTGGAAGCAATCTCTGTGCACGCACTTTGTCCTTGAGCTGGCAACAGTGGAATCGGTACGCATCTCTTTGAATTTGATTCTCTACCTAAATATTTTTCAATCACTATAATCTACAATGAAAAAGCTTCTGACAGTCATTGGATTCTGGGTTGCAGTAAGTTCGAATTTTTTTTTTTACGCGGAGGGAGGGGGAAAAGCACCTTTTTGGGGAAGTATACGAGAAAGTTCAGGGGAGAACACTCCCGCTGGTTTATTTCTTAACACTCTGGTAATATGCATGAGATTTTCTTCAACAACTTTCGTTAATAAATCTGTGACAATCAGATCTGAGATATTATCGGCAAGCTAAAAGCCCATCTTAGACGGGCACAAATCTTCTAGTCTTTCAAGAAAAGTCATAGTTTCACTACATTTTTTAATCAATGATAATTTTTTATAAAAAAAGTCAAACCACCTGATTTTACTTCTCTAGTGGGGTAAAACCGATAACACATGTTAACTTTATGGGAAATTAGGAAAACTAGAGATACAGTGGAAAAGTACAAGACATTTTTATTTAGTATGACAGTTCAAAAATATTAGTTACAAATTTCACACGTAAAGCAGTTGTCTTCTTCCTCCGCGCCACTGCAGCTTTTGTGAGCCCAGCTAAGACAGTTTCTACATTGGATGAACCCATCTCATTTCTTTAAGTTAGAAAATACATCACTACAATATAAACAACCAACGTTGTGTTTTTATCGTATTCATCGGAGAATCATCAGTACTGTCCTGTCCGGTCTTATTCCACTTGGAGTACCCGGTTTTACCCCGAACGCAAAGGTGATAAAAAACGAAATAGAGCCACGCAATTATTGGATTATATCCTTATTGTTTGATGGGGTATAAATCCTCAGTAAGCATATAAGCTGGACTAAATATAGTTTTTATAACTGTAATGATTATTAAATAAGGATAGTTTCAAAACAAAAGAGAATTAGAGAGTTGACATCTGAAAACAAATACACCTTCACAGACGCAGTGAGTTCAAAGCAACAACACGGCCACTATGACCGTTTCTTCTTGACTAGTGAAGTGTAATTCAGAATCTGTCCACTATAACGGCTAACTAATAGCGACAGAATCTCAGGTACCCGGTTTTACCCCACTCTCCCCTATGTAATTTCTACAATTTTATTTATGTATTCAATTTAATTTCATAGGTCGCGACATTTTGGCAGGAAACTTTTCACAGCTTATCATCTGGATTGAGAAATATTCTTTCAAAATGATAACATCGATTATTTTAGATGGATTCAAGATCCATTCAATGACACTGCTCCATGTGATTTTCCCACAACAGAAGGAGTAATCTGATTGAGTTGACTTGTGACAAAATGTAGCAGCGTGGAATTAACTGAATTTTTTGTTGCCAATAAAAGATCAATATATACTCCTAAGAGCTCAGGCTCAGAGAATTTTAATCCCGTTTTCTACTTCTTATTTGGGCGAATCCAGGTTTTAGGCATTTGTTGTCACAAAGGGTAGCCGAGACCTGACTGCCGATTTTTTTTTTTCAAATCACTATTAAGATGCAACGTTTGCAAACATGTTCAAATACCATTGAAACTAGCGAATTGTTATTTATATGCAAATCTTTATCGGTATAATATAATTCAACGCTATTATAGTACTAAGTAAACATACAGCTTGAGAAAAACGCAGGACGCAGCAGAAAATAGACTTACTTGCTACCCGCAGAAATCGCGGGATAAGCAGTCAGAGGGTTCATTCCACGATTTGAGAAAATGTGTAGTGATTAACAGGCTCGTTCATCCTATTGATTATTATACTTATTAAAATCGGTTCAATAGATTTTTATATAACTTAAAATTGTTTTATTTATTTTTACCTAAGCTATACAAAAACTATTGACTATTTTGCAAAAAAAAGTATTTGTTGCAGTTTTACACAGGGCACCTTGGAAAAAATATAGGTTCGCCAAGGGTGCCGAGAATCGAAAAATTTTCTGAATCTTCTATCAATAAAATATAGAATAAGCAACAAGCTTTTTTAAAAAATGATTTCTCATCCTCGGTTAATTACTCTGAAACTCCTCCTTACGCGACTAAAATTAAATGCGAGAAGCCACGACACAAATTAACTGAAGCACCCTCTCCCGAATGCACCTCTCCGCAACGGAGATATCGATTTTGGAACAGATGGTGGCTTAAGGAAGAGAAGTTCCATTGTGTATGAGAAAATTAGAATAGCCCACGATACCTCCAAAAAGTCAGCGTGAAAACTAACCAATAAATTGCCAGCTTTCCCTTTGAAAAGAAGACACCTTCGTGGCACCTTAGAAAGCAAGTGCAGATGTTTCTGATAAATATATCACACCAGCGAATAAAAAGCTATTTTTAAAGTAAACAGCACGTGTTGTGCTGTAATGGTAGCCTATTCATCTTGAGATAGTCTACCATAGATAGTCGTTTGAGTGCCAGTGCCGTTGCACGCACTTTTTCTCAAAATGAATGCAAAATGGAACCATGTCAAAACCTCGGAAATTTAGATAAGCAACATTTTAAGTCTGGCTATAGAAGCAGGGTCTTCTTATTCAAAGGGCTAATTGGGCTTTAGCCCAGGGGTGCCATTGATCAAAAGACCCTAAATAATTTGCTATACTTAGGGTTACCAAAATGTTTTCGGTTGAAATACGGACACGCCGGGTGGAAGGGTTGAAGAGCCCCCGCGGGGCGCCCCCGTCAAAGTACAGTATAAAATTCTAAATGCTGCCTACCATCCTTTTTCATTTTTCCTCTTTTGAGGAAGTGAAAAAAATTATGACGTGAGAATGCAAAGATGTCATAATTTTAATTAATGTATGATAATTCAAAATTATATTCATGAGAAACAGAATTGAAACAAAACTTATAATTTTCACTTTGAACTGGGGCTTAGTTAAGGAGGTTCATCCATTTTATTATCAAAAATGAATGAAAACGGTGTAAACAATGAATTTTATTTCATTGAATGCCGTCCGTTTTTATTTAATACATCAGATTTCCCTATTACAACGAAATTCCTCTCTCGCCGCATTCACTGGCGTAAATTCGGACATCAGTTCGGACGTGAGCTTGAAATCCGGTCTGTCCGGACGAAATCCGGACTTATGGTAACCCTAGCTATACTGAATCCATTTAATTTTGACGCAAAAAATTATTCAATTATTAAATATATTAAAAATAAAGTTATGATTAAGGCTTGTAAGTATACAGCTGTCGATTTTGTGATAGATGTTACATAAACATGTATATCAGATCAAAAAATATTAATTCTGAGACAATCAGTGAGCAATTCATAAATTAAGCGGGCAGTAGAAGTTACCTACACTGAGGAAAATGGCTTGTTCCTATTTTGAAGAAGCGCTATTCAAAGACTATGTGACTTCGTTTCTGGCTCCTCAATTATTTTGTAATATAGGTATTTTCGGTGGGCCATAGTCTTTGAAATTTCTAGTTAAATCTCTGATGGGGCGCCAAATAATTCTAGCCCAGGGCGCTCACATTTGTTAAGACGGCCCTTACAGAAGTCGCTTAGAATAAGGTTTAGGAGCGAGATGGAAAAGGTTTGACTAATTTTGAGGTAGCAGTATAAATCTTCCAACAAAAAAATTCAGCCCAGAAGGTCTCTTGCAAAACAAATCAATTTAGAAACTTTAATGCAATTTAAGAATAAGTTAAATATATATAATCATTAGTTTTTCTATTAAATAAAAGATGTGGGTTCCTTTTGAAATAAAAATTCCTCTCCCTTTTTAACCTAGAATTTTATAAATAACAATTACTTTGCCCAAAAAATTGAATAAGAATTTTTTTTTTGTCTAAAACGCTTATAAAAATTCTCTAAGACTGACTAAAGAAAAAAATCGCGGCGTCTGCCAAAAATCTGTGACTTTTTCGGGACTTCCGGAGACCTGTAAATATAAAAGGAAAGAATGCATTTTGAAAGTTTCAAAAATAAATCGTTGTCAAACAGCTAGAAGTGACCAATTCAAAAGGAACAAAAATGTATTAACCCTCTGAATGCCGGATTCTTTTAAATCGCTAATTTGGTGCAACTTTCGCAGATATTTTCAAATACGGTTGAACGAAGCGAATTGTTATTTATGTGCAAGGCTTTCTAAGTATAATACGATTCAACACTGTAATATTACAGATTAAACTCAATAGCTTGCGAAAATCGCAAGATGCAACGGAAAATAGACTTACTTCCTACCCGCGGAAATCGCTGGATAAGCAATAAGAGGGTTAATATGTTCTTGCTGTTTTAAAATGGTATCTCTGTAACAAAAAAAATCACGTATATCAATATATCGTCAGTGTGCTTACTTGACTTTGATACTTGTTTAAGTGCCAGTATCTATACACTTCTCCTCAAGCTTAGTATAAAACGAAATCTTATAAAATCCTCGGAAATTTAAAGCGAATTTTATGTGTGGCTACCGAAGTCGCTTAGAAAGTTAAAGTTTAGAAGTGTGTTGGAAAAGGTTTGACTGATTTTGAGGTTATGGTAAAGTATTTCAAACAAAAGATTTCCGATGAGAAATTCTCAAATTAGAGTAGGAAGGGACGAATTGGTAGTTGCATACGGGTATTCATGTTTTCCTTCAATTGTGGGCGAAAAATGTTTGACAGCTGATGTTTGGGCTAGGATGACTCTTGATTTGGTTGAAGAAGTTCCTTGGCAGCTTCTGGCTGTCTTCAGTTTTATCAGTTTTCAGGTCATTATGTATGACATTATTTCTCACGTACCATGGCGCATTCGTCATGATATCTAGAATTTTATTCCGTAGAATTTGAATTTTCTTTCTGTGCGTTTTTGCTACAAGCCCCTTGATTTGAGCTGATTGTGAGAAAGTTTCTCAAGAGATTACTGGTTAAAAAATAAATGTGCTGGCGTAGCTTCTGTACCGCCTATCAAGGAAAGGTTCGCTGAACATCAATAACAAATCCTTTGCACCAGGTAAGGAAAACGGGCACAAGTTGCACGAACCGAAGCGCAAGTTTCCTCCCAGTTTCCAGTGTCCGAACGCCTTTCTGCCCTAAATAGCCTCCTACCTGTCCGATTTCGATTGGTCACGAGGTGACCGCCCCTTCCCCGGTGAAGGACACTGCATCCATTGACCTCTCTGACCTCATTGTGCAGGACGGAGAAGGAGGACCTGAGACTGCCCAGCCTTGCTTCGTGTTGGCTGTAATGTGTGTCGTCTCAAATATTTTGGAAATTGGTAAAGTGAAAAATTTAACAGAAGGCTTGTGTCAGGGGGAAACTGAACAATGTTACAGTAGCGAGGTCAAATTGGATTAAAGCAAAAAACAATGCGAGTTTATTTTCTGGACTTCAACCCAGGAAACTCTATAATTCTTTTTTTTTTTTTTAGAGGAGGGGTCTAGCTGAGACAAAAAGTCAGAAATCGGACTGTCCAGGCTGAATCAGGATGTCTGGTCATTATACATGGACAATAACTAAAACACGATTTAAAGGTAATTAACAATGTTAAACGTGTAATGTTAATAATGTCAAAAGGAATTACGATACTTAACTGTTATTATGCACAATGATAGGGTAAGTGTATATAACTAAATGTTCGTATAAAAATATTTTTAATTTTTTTAAAAAGATCGTTTTCTTATAAGGGGAAAAGGTCAGTACATTTTATATAAACCCGGCACAAATTTGGGTCAATGTTTTCAAGGCGTTACTTTTTAAAATAAAATCAGATTTTATTAATTATTTCTACGTGATAATCTGTTGCTCTGCGAAACGATTTTTTTTTATCTAATTAATTTATTTTCTTAAAATATTTTAATAATTCTACAAATATATATTTTTTTTATTCATTACGAATATTAGAAGTGTTCATGGGTATTCAGCAAATTCTAAGCACTATACAATTCAATATAACTATTCACAGATATAAGTTTAGAAAATATCAATTTGTGTACAACTCCTCGTCTTTAGCTTCTCTTCGACAGGAGCTAAAATTCTGCTCCTTGTAATGCCAATATCTTTCTGAATACTTATGATATTGAACTGAATTTTTTTATATAAGTTGCCCTATATATCTGGCTTTAAAGTTGCGAAAGAAAAATTAAGCTATGTTTCGCGCATGCGCAGTAAAACATTATTTACTAAAACTGCTCATATTTCTTGTAATATTCAAAACTCTTTTTCCAAATTTTTACAAAATGCTCCTCTAATATATTGTAATTTTCCCCATAAGTTTCTTATAATATAACAGAAAACTCTACATGTTATAAGCAAAAAACAAGCGGTTAAATTTGGGATTTTTTAAGAAAACCTTTACATCTCCCCAAATATTTGTGCTGAGTTTACGAAAATTCCTGTAAATATTATGCACATGAAACATAATCATCTCTGAAAGTTTCATCTTGTTATCGGTATTCTGTGAAGCGGAATACCCATGGGCCAAAAACGTTTTTGTCTTCATCAGTTTGTTGACGGTCCCTTAGTTGCCCTCAGGACCGAATCATCAATGTAAAATGTGAGTTACAGTCTATTCTTCACATGGTCGAAGTTTAAAGTCAGTCAGTTAAACTTTTCTGGAGAAATTCTAAAAAATGTGAAAATCTGAAATGTGTCCGGATACTTTTGAGTAGTGCCCACGCGTGTATAAACTCCCTTCATCCTAAATATTTTAGAATTTGAAATCTTTTTTTTCTTCCTTCCTACATAGGCTTCTATAGGAAAAATAATTCTTAATTAAAACAATGCATATTGCTTTGAATAAAATGTGCACAGTTAAAGTTCCACAACCTTTCCTTACACGATTTGTGACTACTATGAGTTTTATTAAAAGAAGGTTTTTGCTATCAACATAAAAAGTTCGTCTTAAAATTTTGATCGAATGCTTCAGAAATTAATTACGTTTTACAAATAATTGCTGTTTTTCTACCAAAGAATTAGGAAGTAATTAATTCTGTACTTTTCTTTCATTTTTCTGTTTTTTTCTTAGTACAGTTTAATTACTTCTTTCTAACTAATTGAGAAACGTTATTTTTGTTTTTCGATACATGTACCTCCAGCTTTGTTCTTTATTTACTTGCCAATTATCCATAAAAATAAGAGATTTAATTTAAAGAGGAGAAAACTGCAAATGCGCCTACAAGGACTCATTTGCAGTTATCCACACCTTCTCCGGTACAAAATCGTCCAAAAACTGTTAGTCTCGGAACTGTTGCGAACAGTACTTGCCGCAAAAAGGCTGCCCTGGTGAAAATGAATTAATTTTTGCTCAGGCTATTAAAAACATCTCTTTGAGTTGTAAATTTTTTAAGTGGTATCAGCCAGAACTCAATTAACCGTCACCAAGTCCGGATCAAGGCTCTGACAGGCGGATAACAGAAATCTCTTTGAATGAAATATATGAATAGTAATTTGATTTCCCTAATTCGGCTTGGGACAAGATGAAAATAGTACTTTGAAAGTGAATAATACTACATGCATGTTAATATTTACTATTGCCTTAATTTGTACTTCATAGTACTACTCACTTAATTGGGTAATTTGGCCAAGAGTAATAATGATGGGCTGTGTCGTATTGTAATCGATAACGATGACGATAATACAAACTTAACGATGACGGATAATAGAAACCGACGGTTAAATCGAAGTTTTACTGTGCGTAAATAATATCTATCGTCAAGTGTTCTTTATTAAAAGCTAGAGGTAAGGAAAACCCCAAAGGACAATACCTATAGACATCCTGTATGTCAGATTTCATGCAGTATGTTTGTAACGGATAATGAGTGGTCTACGTGACTACAGAACAGAATGCCTCTTTCATTGTCCGTAGATTTAACAAGCATTGAAATTTTGAGGTCTTTTGCGTTACTTAAAAAAGCAGAATTAATTGTAACAAAATTGCCCTCCCCACAAAAAAATTTAACTATCAGTCAGGAATTTTAAAGATTGATGTTAATTTTTTTTGAACATGTGATTTGTAAAAGAAAGAACGAAAATTTATTAATTTCTGGGAACTTTGTGAAGAAGAGAAATAGGGACTCAACAGAAAAATAAATCAGTTCTAAATGTTATATTTCTTTTCAGAATATTTTTTTTTTCTTTTTGCTTGATTTAAATT
>BGPR01054856.1:0-10134 GCA_013235015.1 Araneus ventricosus
TCTATGAACAGTAGGACTCGCCTCCTCAACCGAATAAAAAATAATTAAGATTTTCTTTTCATTGCAGTCTTTAAAAGTTTAGCCAATGTTGGCATCCATTGCGGAGACAGGATTGTTTGCAGAGACATCGAACATCATAATTTGGCTGTGGTGGTTATATATTCTTTGTTACATATGTGCACAATCTTACAAAGTCATATTTACAATCAGTGTGTAATATTACACAGCAATATTATGTATACATTTCATTCTCAAACAAACGCAAAAATTTTACAAAATATGTGCAGAAGACAATGTGATAAATTATTGCACAAATGCAATGAGAATCAAGTGAAATAAAATTCTTTTAAGACATTAATTTCCAAGAAAGCAATTTTTACTATTATAACCGTAACAGTGGCAGAAGCTTGTGAAAATGGAAGAAGTATCTTGATGAAATAATGGGATTGATATTTATAAAGACAATATGAAAATCGTTGTGATATATACGCCAAAAGAAAAACGTTGCAAAAATAGCAGATAATCTTTCTGAATTTTTATAACATAAACCGTTTGGTAGAATCGATGAAAAACCTTTCATGAAAAGAGAAGAGCAAGATTAGATGGATTCAAACTGGAGAAAATAAAACCTCTCAATCTAGTACTATGATCTTAAATCTCTCTTTTCTTTTCTTTTTCAATGCGACTTATTTGCACAAATATTTGCTTTCATCACTATTAACAAAAAATGCAAATAAATCTATATATTATTTGTACTAACAAAATTACTATTAAATATCTGATTTTATTATTACCAAAATCAGAATTAAATGCCTGGCTTTATCATTACCAACATCAGAATTAAATGTCTGCTTTTATCATTACCAAAATTAGAATTAAATGTCTGCTTTTATCATTACCAAAATTAGAATTAAATGTCTGCTTTTATCAGTATTTACAAAATTACAATAGCATGTCTCGCCTTTAAAAATAATTCAAACGTTTTAATGGTGTCAAACTCGCCATTGACACGTCAAATCGTTGAAATCAGTTAAAGACCAACATTTTAAAACGAATTCAGAAGATAAAAATCTTTATAATATATCGTTTTCTATTGCTTCAATGAACAGTCCTGCCAAATTCGAAGAAAATCGAACAACACTTTTGGTCGTGATTGCCTCACAAGCAAATCTACAGTCAGACAAAATGCTGGACCATCGAGTTAAAACGGAAACCTCGCTTCTCTCGGTCACTAATGACGATATGGTTTCGATATTAGCTTGATTCTGAACAATAGACTCCATATTTTAATTCAACACGTTCTTTTTTTTAAGTTAATATTTTTATTTTATGATAAACACTATTTTTATCAGTATTTTTGTATTAGTTTTCCTATTTTTTAGCAGCTCATGAATTAGTATTTAAATTGCTAACAGTGCAGTCCGAGATCAATTAACCCGGGAGGACGCGCGCTACGAAGAGTAACGCAAAGACGCGCAAGGAGGTATGCAACCACAATTCGTTATTTCGCTATTTAAGCAAAACTATCAGCATTTTTATGCTATATCTGTTCTAAATGATTCATTCAAACAGTTCTAGCTATACAAGTGTTATGGTGTGACTAAAAATATTAAGTTGGGCCTAACCCTATAGCTGAAAAGAAATACATATAAAATGGCACTGTGATCGTATAAATGATTAGTACACCAAAGGCAAGAGCACAAAATTGAGTTAAACAAGGAAAACACTATTTATTAACAATTAAGCACGACATTACTGTAGAACAAACAATCGACACATAAAAATCTATAAAAACCAATAAAACACGTGTACGCAAAATGTGTATAGTTACTATAAAAATGTGATACTTGTGGTAAAAAATATTATTTTATCTGTAATAGTTACTATAAGAATGTTGCAACATATTGAGAAAAAGGAAACTCCAACTGCAGTTAAGAAAAAAGTCTTACCAAAGCATGCTTAACATCAGGATGAGGAAACGAAGCTTAAAAAACTATTCACTCAAACCGAGATCTCCATAATGCAACACTTTAGTATAAACACCTGTGATGAAGAATTCTTTGGGACAATATGTCCTTAAAAGCACATGGCAAATCGCTTCAATCGATCTTACGAACACATGGATCGTACACTAAGGTAGCAACTCGTAAAAGCAGGAATCAAAAAAAGAAGGCGACATCATTCCAAACCCATTCTTCACCTCTCCATCACATCTCGCAGAACGAACCCCGAGAAGCACGTGTGTTCCACCTGTTGCCATTCATGCTCTTCTTATCAGAAACCTGTTCTAACGCAAGTCCAACTAGAACATTAGTCTGTGCACTTTCGGTCCAACTATAACATTCCTGTGAACCTTCAGTCCAACTATAATGTAGTCCTGTTCACAACAAGAAAAAATTTTTAGACGAAGAATGCAGTAAATAATACATTACGAACACAAAAGACAAGTATATTTCTTACATATATGTTTTCAACATTCTTTATAATAAAGAATAAGCTTTTTTGCAATTGTAAGCTTTTACAATACAATTTTAAGCTTTTCCTCCAACAGCTTTTGTGACAGACATGCACTAGCTCACTACAGTTACATTACGTCTAGGATAATATAACTTTTGTATCAATCTCTTGATATTTTCACTTACACTATTATCTAGTTTAAAAGTCTTGTAATCGCAAAAATCCTTATTTTAGAAATATAGAAAATTCTAATTCCACTTATTTCCTCACTAAAACTTATATAGCGAGATAAAATTATTTTCCTGTCCCTAATATGATCACTCAATTGAACAAAGAAACTTTAAGCGAGGACGAGTAACACTCATTATGTTGAATTGCTTTAAAAAATAAAAGATATTTTCTTGAAACATGTTCTGTCTATTTAATCTGTCTTCTGTCCTTAAAGACAGATGCCATGCATTTGACTCATTTAAACTAAATTTTTAAAAAGTATTTTTTAAAAAGTAAAGTATTTTTTCACATTTAACGTAGCGTGGGGTGTCGTACACTCCCTTGCGCGTCCTCACGAGATAAAAAAGAGAGAATATCATTTCATTTATGAAGCTTCTAGAGTCGTTTCTACATCCAATACATTCCTACAACAGTGATTAGGAATTCGAATGATTCTGTGTTCAGGGCTAATTAGCGGCTCAGCATAGTTATACGTAAAACGTTGATGGACGCGGAAATTAAATTATACTGAAATATCCAACACGGTGCGGGAAATTTAGTATTTATAGAAGATTAACTTATTTGCAAGACATTAGTTGAAATTGCATAGCGTCAACCCTTTGCACAGCAAGGCTAAACTTGCTCGCCATTTTTGAAAAGAAGTCGTTTTGACATTTCTAATAATAATGGGACATCTGTATTTGTCTTTTGGAGTTCTACAACATTAAAAAATTACCAAATTAGGCAAAAACATATTTAGGAGAGTGACGATGTTTATATTGCAGTGATTGTTTTCATGAATTTAAATTTTACTTGATAAAAATATTCTGCCAAATTTGGTCGTTTTCTTGATAACTTCAGAAAATATAAATAGATTAAAAAACTTTTTCGGTTCATATTTATATTCAGAGAATAATTCCATTAATACAGGTAAGCAGCTTAAGAAGTACATTAAGCAGCTTTTTTCTGTAGTTCAAGCAAATATTTCGAAATTATATGTTTTAAATATAATTTGTGGTAATACTTTTAGTTCTTGTAATAGAATTCAGTCCAATTTCAATGTTTCATCAGATTTTTATTTGTATTTTTTTAATCCTTTAAATTTGCTGTAAATTTTGAAGGTGATTTTAAAGAATGTAAAGGTAGTTTCTCTTTATGTTTCATATGTATATTGGCCCAGTAAGTTTAGGCCAAAAAGGGATCGATATGAAAGTAATACATAATTAGCTGAAAGTTTCAAGATTAGTTCCTAGTTATGTGTAGAACAAATCCTGAGAAGTCACAGGAGTTCTCATTAGTGCTTCCATCCAAAATGGTGGATAAAAGAAGGCCGCCAAGCACCTTCTGTCAGATGTGATGTTTTACCCGTATTTTAATGAAAAAATATGGCTTTTTAAAATCTGCAAATACTTATGAACTTTGCAGAGATGTTTCTTTCAATTTATACCTAGGTTCACTCAATGAAAAATCAAAAATGAGCTAAAAATTGATTTATTTGACTTCTATTCACGAAATTTTCCCATTTCAAAATTCCAAGTTGGTCTGTTTCACCTCATTATTTTGAAACTATCGACAATTTGTAAAAAATGATTTAAATGTTTTTTTCTATCCTAATTGAGAGGACTGTTAAAAAATATAACAACCGCTGAAAATCGATTCAGACCTTTAATTTTTATTGTAGGCGCGTTGTGATCAGAAAGTGGAAATATTTTATATGCAGGTAGGTACACTGGTGTGTAAAAATCAAGGACCATTTGGTAACATGCGAGAAATTTGTAAATAATACGAAAACTATGCTTCGAAATCAGTTCTGGAGAATCGTGTAACTTGCAATTGAGTATGATACACATTTTACAGTGAAAATTCGGTTACGAAGGCAATTAGGGGGGCGATCAGAAAGTAATGACTAATGAAAGTCAGACTCATCCCGTTTCACAGAAAGCTGATAACGAGATGAAACATTCATCAAATGTTATGTTTGATCTGCATAATATTTACAAGCATTTTCATAAACATAGCACGAATATTCTGGAAAATATAAAGGTTTGTTTAAAAAATACCAAATTTTCACACGTTTCTTGCTTATAACATACGGAGTTTCCATTCAAATTTCACAAAATTTTCAAAACACTCGTTATAATATACTAGGGGGCCCTACCCCTGCTCGCTGAAGCTCGCCAACCCCCAGGAGGATTGCGTTGCAATCCTCCGGGGTTTGCTATGCAAAGCCTGCTCGCTATGATGAAGACACTGCGTGTCGTAGCACATTTATTGTAAAATCTTTATATACATATTACAGCCCCTGCTCGTTAAGCTCGCCAGCCCCCAAGAATCACGTTGTGCTTCTTTCAGCTCATTTCGCTCGCCATGCAGTTATGAGTTTCCGGTAGTATTTGAAAATTATAAGTACATTAATTACTGAAAGTAAAATTTATTTCAAATTGCATCAATTCCTAAAATTAATTTTTCATCAGTTTCTACAAATAATATATATATATATATATATATATGTGTGTGTGTGTGTGTGTGAAACGTTGTTCCGTTAAGTGAAGTGTAGAGGTAGTTGAAGAAGATTGCAGTCGTTAAATGTCTAAAACATTTTATTACATTTCGAAGATAAGCAAAATCAAATAAGTTATAGAGTACTCAATAATGTATTAAGATTAAAAGTTTAAAAGATTATGGGAATATTAAATCCATGGCCAGGAGTGGAGAATTACGCCTAAAACAGCGTGAACTGCTCAATGCGTTACATGATTACGAAAGAGGAAATTACGCATACGCGGAGAGTTTTTATAATACCAATAAGGGAAAAGTACCGAAGTTGAGGCTCTAGAAATATTGCGACTCTTGCGAGTCTAGTTAGAGTAAAAGTGTTTTTTATCATAGGATTGAAGTAGAAATAATTCGTTCGTAATTAAAAAATTAACTGTCGTTAAGAAGGATATATTTTAAAGATAGAAAATGTCTAAGTCATTATATATATATATGCCTAAAAGTATCCGGACACTTACAGATTTTCACATTTTTTAGAATTTCTCCGGAATGGTTTAACCGACTGTCTTTAAACTTTGGACATGTACAGAATAGACAATAACTCACATTTTACATTGAAGATTCGGTCCTGACTGCAATTTGGGGACTGTCTACAAACTGATGAAGACAAAAAAGTGTTTGGCCCACCCCACTTCACAGAATACAGATAAAAGGATCAAACTTTCAGAAATGGTAATGTTTAATGTGCATAATATTTACAGGAATTTGTATAAACTCAGCGCAAATATTTGGGAAGATATAAAGGTTTTCTTAAATAATCTCAAATTTTCCCACCTGTTTTTTGCTTATAACATGCAGAGTTTTCTGTTATATTATACGGAACTTACAGAAAAGATGACAATATGTTAGAGAAGCATTTGTGTAAAACTGTGGAAAAGAATTGTTGAATATTACTTGAATTATAAGCAATTTTAGTTAATAGTATTTTACAGCGCGTGCGCGAAACATAGTGTAATTTTTCTTTCACAACTCTAAAGCCAGATATATAGGGAAACTTATATAAAAAAATTCAGTTCAATATCATTAGTATTCAGAAAGATATCGGCATTACAACGAGCAGAATTTTAGCTCCTGTCGACGAGAAACTAAAAGATAAGGGGTTGTACACAAATTGATATTTTTTAAACTTATATCTTTAAATAGTTATAATGAATATATAACTATTTAAAGATATAAGATAAAGATATAAGTTAAAGATATAAGTTAAAGCTATAAGTAAGATAATTATAGTGGTTAGAATTTGCTGAATACCCATGAACACATCTAATATTCGTCACGAATAAAAAAATATATATGTAGAATTATTAAAATATTTTAAGAAAGGAAATTAATTAGATAAAAAATCGTTTCGCCATAAAATAAATATATTTAAAAATATCGTTTGGCCGTAAAATTGTAATATGTAACTTGTTAAAAATCATGTAAATAATACAATTAAAGTAATAAAATTTTTGTTATTTATAGTGCCTAATTAGCTGGCATTTAAGTTATGCACGTAATTGATGTGTTCATGGGTATGCAGCAAATTCTAACCGCTATACAATTCAATATAACTATTTAAAGATATAAGTTTAAAAAATATCAATTTGTGTACAACCCCTCATCTTTTAGTTTCTCGTCGACAGGAGCTAAAATTCTGCTCGTTGTAATGCCGATATCTTTCTGAATACTAATGATATTGAACTGAATTTTTTTATATAAGTTGTCCTATATATCTGGCTTTAACATTTGAAAGAAAAATTACATTATGTTTCGCGCATGGGCAGTAAAATACTATTTACTAAAAAGGCTCATAATTCCTGTAATATTCAACAATTCTTCTCCACAGTTTTACACAAATGCTTCTCTAACATATTGTCATCTTTTCTGTAAGTTTCGGATAATATAACAGAAAACTCTGCATGTTATAAGCAAAAAACAGGTGGGAAAATTTGAGATTTTTTAAGAAAACCTTTATATCTTCCCAAATATTTGAGAATGTTCACGCTGATTCTAAAATTCTGTAAATATGCACGATGCAATACCAGTTCCTGAAAAGTTTAATCTTCTGTGGGGCAGAAGAATGAGCCAAAATTTTGATGTTAAATGGGATTTATGAACGACGCCCTGATGTTCGGGACCCCGTCTTTCAATGGCAAAAAATAATGAGGTGTCTTATTCTTTACGTAATCATTTAGAGACGGTTGGTTGAAAGCTATTCGAGAGGAAATTAAAATAGAGAAAATCTGTCTCGGATACTGAACATGAATAAATAGCCTGTAACAACCTTGTATGCTCAAATAGCCTTGTATATGTATAATAATAATAATATCTAACTTAATAATAATAGTATATGTATGTGTAAGTATGTGTATATATATGAAGTAGCAACTCATATATGTATGTATAATAACCATATAACTAACAACCAACAATAATATGTATGTATGTATGTATGTAGCCAACAATAGCATATGTAAAGTATGTATAATAACATGTAGCATATATAACTATGTATGTATATTAATAATAATAATAACTGTATGTAACTATGCTTAATAATAACAATAATAATAATAATATGTAAAATATATATATATATATATATATATATAATAACTATATGATATATATATATATATAAGCAACCTGGCTTAAGCTTGTCCACAGCCAAGCTGCTATACTAATTGTTGAAAACTCCATATATGGATTGTCTTTTTCCAATACTTTTAATAACAACAGAGTTTTTTTACATGTTGATATAAATGTTTAAATTTAATTTTTGTTCATGGTATCTATAGTACATTCAATTCTTTAGATTTTGTTTTAGATTTGGCTATATTGTTTAAATTATGAATTTTTAGTATAGGATTGTCTTTTTCATATTCTTGTTTACTTTGTTTATGTAAGATCATATATAAGAAGTTATATTGGATTTATATTATATATATATATATATATATATATATATATATATATATATATATATATATATATATATATACAATCATAAGCAAATACGGAAACAAATGCAATAACCAATAAAGAAATTAATACTTTAATCGAGGAAATACCATTTCAAAAGAAGTAAACATTAGGAAACGAAAACTCTTTTTAGCATTATTGCTAGAGTTTCTAATTAGAAAACACCGATTATATGTTTACTCTCGTTCGAGATTTCCCTTGCTGATGACTCGTCCCGGACGTTACCGTTATATTCCATTTTGCTGTCTTCGTTTTTCTTTTATGACGCAGTTTTTATGTTTTCTTTTGTTTATATATATATATATATATATTTGTGTGTGTGTGTATAAATGTTAGAAAGAGATTTGAATGTTATTAATATTTATAATTCAAAGATGATTAAAAATCAAAATTATTTTCAACAATCAGAAATCAGTCATTTATAACTTCTTGGCATACAGTTTCGACTATTTCTTCTACATAACTTTATTCCACCAAAATTTTATGTTTAAGACTGATAAGATAGCCTTTTTCCAAACCTTCAAAAATTTAAAAAAAATGCTTTTCCAACCAAAATTTCAAATTTGCCCTCTATACTGTAAAATGTAGTTCACAAAAGCTTCCCCACATATATACATGCTTATTCCAATAAAGATTTATTCAAAAAAATTATAGTGTTTTTCTCAGTGTAGTCGTTTGTGTTTTAAACCTCAGAAAAATTCTAGTTCTCTTCGAATGACATAATCCATCTCACAACCTTTATCTAAAAAAGAACAGTTTAAAGAGAAGAGTGGCTGGAAACATGTTCATATTAACTATTAAAAATTAAAACCCATAATAATTTTTTACCGTTAGCATTTTAAAATTGATTAGATAGCATTTTTCAAAATTTTCAAACATTATTTTTTCCAGCAAAATCTTAAACATGCATTTTTTTAAACGAAATGTGGCCTCCGCACATTTCAACACACTCACTCCAATTATTATTAATTGAAGGAAGGTTCACTATTTTTCTCTGGATAGTTATTTATGTATTTTAAAACTTAGAAACTATTAGTTGTCGAGAGATGAATAAACCAATTTTTCAGAAACTTTTACCTAAAAAGGACATTCAGTATTAAGCACACATCCATTCGTCTAATCCAAACTTTACGACTCAAACATATTTAATTCAAACGATCAAACTAAAAAAAATTTAGTCGTTTCAGACTTCAAACCAATTCAAGAGTTCCGCCTATATATATATATATATCAATATCATGAAAGTCAAAAAATATTGAAATAAAATGGAGAGACTGTAGTAAACCGGTAAAAGCGTATAGATGCTCATCAGGGTAAGTAAAATCTATACGAACAGCTAAAAAATTAGTGAAATCATAATGTTTTCTGCGAACAGTGCTGGCATATAGCTAAAAACACTGTCCTTTACCCCGAACATTATGATAAACCAAGAATTTGAATGAAATACAAATAAAAGAAATGAATTTACAAACCTAAAATTGAGAGATGCTGCCAACGGGAGACGTGACAAAGGAAATAACTAAACGCGTCATGTAGGGTCCGGATGTTTACGAAAATATCAAGTTACTTCTGAGGTTGGCGGAGTTTCGATGAAGATTAGGAAATCGATGGAAAACAAAGATGAAAGCGAACTACATTGAGGAAAGGATGAAGATTAAAGAAATGATGAAAAAAGGAAAAGAGTGTATTTAAAAATTAAAGGTGTATAAAAATTAATGAAAGATGATAAAAAAGGAAAGGAGTGTATTTAAAAATTAAGGTGTATAAAAATAAAGGTATGATGATAAAAAAAAGTGTAACTAGTGTAATTAAAAATTAAGGTGGAAACGGCAAGTGTTAAATAATATTTGAATTTGAAATCCGTTAATAAACGACTTAAAGATGTGTTTTCGAGGTAATCACATTAGACCTGTCTGGCCTGAGAGACCCTACCACAGTATTAGAACT
>BGPR01054857.1:0-10133 GCA_013235015.1 Araneus ventricosus
TATATATATATATATATATATATAATCTAAATCCAAATAAAACCAGTATACAAACATACAGAAATAATATGTATATATATATATACATATACATATTACAAATTCAAAAACATATGTTGTTTGCTTAGAGAACAAGGGCTCTGCGCATTACATAACATAAAAATTTCCTTTCCTAATTTTTTTACTATCTTTTTTTTCAGAATATCAACTTCAAAGGATAAAAATTTAAACTGGAATCGTTTTGCTGTTGGTGAGATAAGATGAGAACATTACTAATTTATTATTACATTAAAGTAGTATGGAACATAATACTTTTTTGAATAATTTTTCTGCAAGTATTAAAAAAATTCTGCCTGTGTCAGTTGTGATATTCTAGAAATTAACATATATTTGACAGCAATATCAAGTATATTAATATATTAATATTTTTTTTTAATATTTTGTTACAAATCGAACAAACTTGCAGAACCGTCCGTCAGAAACGACAAAGTAATAAAACCACTTCTCTAAATTATGATTCGCTATTAATTCATTCCTATATCCTCTCTATGCTTCCCTCCTTTTAGTTATAATACCCATGTAGCCGAATATTTTCAGACACCCAGGAAAAGTTGACAAATAATACAGATGCCACAAAAACATTATATGAAATGCAATATCGACAAACATTTAACATTACGAAAATATTTAATCCAAAGAATTACAACAGTAAAATACTGACTAGAAACTTTCATTATCAATGAAATAAACTGACAATTAAATGGCTCAACGTAAAAAAATGCTTCATTTTGAAAGGGTTCAGTTGTCCGAGGATTGTGGCCCACAACACTAGTATTTGTTAGTACGTTATAAATAAATGGCTGCGCATGTTTATTGAGGAATCCCTGTTGGATCTTGTATTAATGCAGGGTAAATATCTTTTTCTAAGATCTTCTTCCTGCATATCCCGGCGGGGAAACATAAAATAGCAATCTGCAGGAGATTGCAAAGATGCAGTTCGAAACCGATGGAGCTCTGATTTGAAGGTGACCTTCAATAATGCTTCAGGAAGCTAAGAATTCTTGTCGAAACTTCTGTTTCAAACGGATGAAGCATCATACGTCTCCAAGCCGTTTATATTCCCATAAGAGGCAATTTTATGGGTAATTCTTAGCCGTTACAAGATTTCGTATAATGAGAGGTGCAATTTCAGAGTAGAACTTTTGTTCCCTATGTACGAAAGCTATTAATAAAGAAATTAGATGAATATTTCAATCTGAATTTGCCATTCCCTAAAATTATAAATCAGCTTTTGGAGCAGTTCATAAGAAATATCAGAATTGATATAATTTAGAAAGTAGTTATTTAACTTTGTAATTATAATTTAAATGGGTATTTTTAGTCACAACTTTTAGCATTTATCTTTTGATTCACTGTGGTTAACCAGAGGAATAAAATAAGAGCCGAAATCTCCCCACTACCCAAGTTTTCTTTCAATTTTGCATGTCAGAATGATATTAAAGGAAAGTAATGTGGTGATTTTACAAATCTGCTTATTCTTATTTTTGTGATTTTGAATTCGTATTTTTTTGAAGATACTTTTCCTAGTTTTTCAGCGTGAATGTATGCAAGTATATTTTTAGCATACCTAGATGAAAGAATTAAAGTAGGAGAAAATGGATAAAATAATTATTAAAGCCTAAATATAATTCATTACTTCATAAATCTGAAGGAGTCACTTAATATACAGTGCTTTATGTATCAAGTGTTATCTTCAAACTCTCAGCTAAAATCACTGGATTTATTTTAACTCGACATAAGCAAAGGTAGAAAGAAATAAAAGTTGATTAGATTTAGTACAATAAGAAAAGTTAAAATTATTAAACTAAAATAGTCTCAACCTAGAATAAGTAAGATGCAAAATACATAAAGAAAATATAAATGTAATGTAAAATACAGGGTGCTCAAGAATTGTTGGACACTTTTCAAAAATTAAATTTAAAAAATTAATAATGTTTCTACTACTAATTTTTAAAAATGAGAGTGCATTTTGAAAAGTTTTTTTCAGATAGGTAACACACCGTTTCAGTGATCCAGGGGGTCGTAAATTACTAAAAATCAAAAATTTGTTTAGAGCCATTATCTGCGAAAATATTAAAACTGGAAGAAAAAATAAAAGCATGTATTTGTAGAGAAGTTTACGCTCTTTAATTTTTTAATTCACATATAGTGTGAAAACTGAAGAGGTTTCGAGATATTCAAGAAAAACTGAAAAACGAAACCAGATTTCCCGCATCGGCTTCTGTTGAACCCATTGCGAATGGAAATCTCTCACCGATGACTGAAACTGAACTATCAAATTAGAGAAGAATCTTTACTATAGTTAGGAGATAGCAGACAACACATTTCACATACGAGAGAGGGGGAAATTTTCACATTTTATAATGGAAGAAAACGACGTATAACCTAAGCATTGCGTCGTATAAACGAAGTACTTTATCATTACGATGAATACAAATGAATCGGGACTGTGATGAAGCGACATATAAATGTGAACATTACACTGGAATTACGTAGTACAGGCACTTAAATGTAAAAAAACAAAGCAGACACTTCCTTAAACAGGTTTAAAGTAAGTTGTTTTAATATAAAAAAAGAATAGAAAATCTATCACATTCCTTACCTGATTGAAAAATTATTTTTCTACTCTGCAGTAATTATGAACTACTTAAATTTCTTTTCATATTACAGAAAAAATGTAAAGTAATATAAAGTATGCAATAATTATTTGCAGACATTCAAAAGCAAAACAAAGTAATTTGGGTCGAGAGAAAAAAATTTTCAGCATATGTACTTAGTATTAAGTGCATGCATTAAGACGATGACATTTTAAATTATTATAATATAAAGACATTTTATAGCCCCCATGGGCTTGTTATTAATCCTTCGTTATCGTTCTAAATTCTTGCGTGCTCAAGTGCTAAGCGGAAACCTAAATTATTTCTTTAACTAGTGTCTATTGAGAGAATCTTTGGAGTCACTGAAATTCAAATAACAAAAATCTATCTGGTTTCGTTTTTTAGTTTTTCTTGAATATTTCGAAAACTCTTCAGTTTTCACACAACATGTGAATTAACAAATTAAAGAGCGTAAAATTCCCTACAAATACATGCTTTTATTTTTGTTCCAGTTTTAATATTTTCGCAGATAATGGCTCTAAACAAATTTTTGATTTTTAGTAATTTGCGACCCCTTGGACCACCGAAACGGTGTGTTACCTATCTAAAAAAACCTTTTTTAAATGCGCTCTCATTAGTATTAGTTTCTTTAAATTAATTTTTGAAAAGTGTCCAATAATTCTCGGACGCCCTGTATATAAAGAGAACAAAGGATAATCTAATAAAACACTACCTTCTAAAATAATATACTCTAAATAAAAAAAGCCAAATTTTATTATTTCTAAACCAAATCAAATATTAAACAGTTGAACATAAAATACACATTTTTTACTGAAAGGGTGTTTTGATTCGCAAGGCTAGTATTTCATAGTACGTTGCAAATAAATGGCTACACATGTATATTGATAGATCCTAATTGAATTCTGTAATAATGCAAGGGTAAAAATCTTTTTATAAGACCTTCCTCCCTATATATCGGAGTGGTAAAAATATAAAATAGCATTCTAGAAGAAGTTGCAATGATACAGTCGGAAAATCTATGGAATTTAGGTTTGAAACTGTCCGTATTAGACTCGATAGCGCTGCAAGAAGCTAAGAATTCTTGAAAAATTTCAATCTCGAACGGTTTCTTGTTTCATACTTCACCTCTCAATTTTGAAACAAATTCTTACACTCAAGTGATTTGAAAGAGTTTAGATTTTTCCCACGACATCCCCTAAATAGAAACGAGCAATGTGCGAGAGTGTGTTTTTCACTTTTGAGAAATTATTAACTGTTAACTTTACATCTTAACTATTTGTGTGATCTCTCCAGTGAAAATGAGAGCAGCAGGACCTGTAATTTTGTTTAGGTGGTAAAAATAGAATTAAAGTCTGATATATCTATCAAGATGACTAGATGAACATAGACCTGAATCTAAATAATGGGCGAAGAGTTTGAATATCCTTAAACGTGCTCTGTATTTCACAGCCGACGTGATAGAGACGCTACATCAGTCTACAATTTTCTTTATTATCATTCTCTTCTCACCCAGTGCATGTTGGTAATGGTGGCAAATATGGTGTAGTGGTCACAGAAAGAGCCTCATATAACCCACTTACCACTCTCTATTCTGGGTTTAGGTAGACGTTTGTGAAGAGTAGTGTGGATTGTTTTAGACGGCACACATGCCTGAATATGCTATATGTGAAATATACCTTAAGAATACAGTCGGCATTTTATACTGTCCACAAAATTAAACTTGTGGTACACTTTTGACGTAATGGAGGTGGATTGCTTGTTCTGGAGGGAAACCCATACGCCAAAATTATGGTAGCATAAATCACTAATAAAGCAGCGAATTAGTGAATAGTTGTCAAACTCTAGAGAGTGTTTTGTCTTCCAAAATGGCTTGAAGCCAAGAAGCAAGCTCCTTTAAATACTATACCAGAGACGGTTGCTGGAGAACTTCGAAATATCGTGAAAGATAGAATGTTACTAAAGTAACTAAGATGTGGATATTTTCTTGTCGCAAGATCCACTTTTTGGATAAACTGCTCTCCGAAACTAGGTGGAATCTTTAAAACTACATTGTGAAAAAACTATGTACATGTAAAGAATGTGAGAACTTGATTGTGAGCCCAAGTGTCACATGTAATTACAAGGTCAAAGAAATGATTAAAAATTGAAATAGTCTGCCAACACGTTATATTTGCTTGACAAAACCAGCATCTTTTTAAAAAAGAAAAAAATTTGAACAATGCTCCTAATAATGATAACTAGAGATATTCTGCTAATGAAATCAACAAACAATGATTTATGTTTCTAGCTGGACCCCAACTTTCTACCATTTATGACCACTGCACATTGTACCATGATAGATGGAAAGGCGATGAAATAATGAATACTCTGTATTATACTGATTTGGTTAAAAACGTAAGGCAGTGAACTTTCCATTGTTGTTAACAGAAATTTTACTAAACGTAAATTCCCGACTATAACGTAACGTAATCAGAGCAATGAAAGAGGGGATATTTTGTTAAAGTTAACATTGAATACTTTTTATTCTTTCCTTTATTTCGATTTCATGAAATAATTTCTATCTGGATGAATGTCTGCTATCACCTTTTTAAGTAAAAAAAAGGTCATGTTCGCCTCCAGCAGCTAAAAGGCACTTCGTTATGCTCCAAGATCTCCTTTTGGTGTCAAGCTATGGATTTTCAGCGAATTTCTGTTTAGTTTTTTTCCACTTTGTTTAGTGGTTCTGTGTTTATCATTTACAAAATAAATTACCTTTAGTTTTTGTAAGAATATTTGTTATTGCAATTAACATTTTCCTCCTGATAGCCATGTATAGTTGTTGTTTCGTTTTAGCATTTTCACGTGAAGGATTGTTATATCAGTTTAACTTTTTAACAGCTACAAGGCTCAGTTATGGACTACATATCATGCGAATTAATAGTCAACAGTATTATTCTTGTGCAAATCTTTGTTAAATCTTTTTCTGCGAAATTCGGTATATGAGTTTTTAGTTTATTTTAGCTTTAGTTTAGTTATATAAAACGCTTATCATACGGACAAAAATACTGTCAACGCAGCCGCCAACTCATCTGTATCCTAATTTCAACCGAACTAGGGTTGCCAGCGTTGGGTAAGGAGTTGGTAGCAGTTTTTATTTTCCGACCGTCAGAAATTTAACTCTATCCTTATATTTGGCGAAAATCTTATTCGTGGTTGTTCGTTGTTGTCGCTTATTTTGATTCTTATATGCGTTATTAACCTTCCAGCGGGCGCGCTTGCACAAATTTTACGACATATCGTGCATCGTACTACATAAATATATCGTGCTGTTTTACAAAAATAAATACAACTTTTATTTATGTTATCTTTATTTATTAGCTTAATAGTAAACAAAGATTTTATAAATGAAAATTGCTATTAAATTTATAAAAGAACGATATAAATATGTAATACGATGCACAATGCAAGTATCTTTTTAAAACACGCGCCCGATGGAAGGTTAATAAAGAGGATGGACAGAAATATGAGGCAATGCATATCAGCTGGCGAACGACCACTTCATGGGAGCCGCCATCTTTGAGTATGACGTTGTGTGTTATGATGAAAGCAGTCAACAATTCATCTGATTGGTTCAGATACAAGGTTAGGTCAACTCTGTCGCGAGAAATCGACAGGGTTGAGTGTATTTTCCTCAACCCCAACTTCCATATCAGACGGCAGATTAAACTCAATTCTCAAGTTTTGAGTTGAATGTACGGTTGAGTTGAGGGTTGGGTTGGCAAATTTTTGCGCGTGTGATATGGCTTTTAACGTCCCCTTTAGAAGCAACACGAGCGCTATTTTCGGACGGACTCGTAATTTTGAACCGTGGTCAGATGACGAGGACGACACCTGAGCTGGAACCACCCTCTCCAAACATCCACACCACAAGAGCGGGAGGACTCGTAAATATGAGAACAACTTTCTAGCAGTCATCTATTGGCACACCGTAGTGAAAGAGATAGATCGAACTTTCTGACTGCGGGTAGATAGAGTTTTCTTATATGAATTGTTTAATGTCATAGATTAATAGATATTCACTTGCTGCAATAACTCAATAAAATATTGCTCGCAAAATGAGTCAGGTTAAACGTCTTAAAATTGCCTTCCAAAAATGCAGGCTTGAATTTGCTTCCAGAACTCATTTTGTAGATCATAATGCTTCTTTTCTTGGCATAGACACGATCCAATTATCGTCACTTAATTAATATTATTTATTACGATTCGTTCTTCGGAAAACGTTGAAAGGAATTTTAATATTCGTTCACGGATATTAGACCGATGAATTATATTTGCTTGGAAAGATAGTGACTGACTTACGACTATGGTGCAGCAAAAACATTTCCGCACGATGTTTGAGAAATTATTTTACGGAAATTACTAGCATAAAATGTATGCATAGTGAAAGCAAAGGAAACAAACTTAATATTGCGTATTTCTTTTTCCTATTGCCAAACTACATTTTCAGGTAAGGAGAGTTTTAATTTTATTTTTTGATTTTTAAATTGCAGGCAGCAAAAATAACAAACCTTTTGGCATTTGAAAATTTTTTCTTTATGTGTCCTTTGTTAATACTGCTTCTTAAAACAAGAGTTTTGAACATTAAGCAGCGATAAAGTCTTACATTCATTATAAATCAATTAAAAAAGTAAATTAATAACACCAGTTTCAGAATTGAAAATATTTAATAAAATAATATACATTTTTGGGAAAAATGCGTTAATACTTTGATAAAAGTGCACATATAGATTTTACAAGTTCAAATGTTCAGGAACTACATTTTTAGCTCAAAGATGAAAAAAGGTATCAATTCTTATAAACAGAAATATGTTAAATTAATTATCATTTTGTTAATAACTAATTTAATTTTGAAAAATTATATTTATTTGAAAACATATTTAATAAAAAGTAGGGTCTGAAACTGTAAATAAGCAAACATTTCTTTGCTAGATACTTAAACTTTTTATTTTAATATCTACAACATTGAATTATTTTTTTACAGTTACGATTTGAAATTTCCTGTTAATTTTTTGTTCTGGTTTTTAAGAAGCTGTAGTTCCATTATTGCATTTTTATACAAATACTAAAAATAAATAGAATAATGATTCTTTTCTTTTGGTTCAATTTAATTTTTACGAATAGTTGGAAAATTTTAATTTCCTTGTTTCCAAAAACTTGTGATGATAATATTACTTTTTGGGCATTCCTTTTTGTATGTATTCTACAATATCAGATTCTATAATATAATTTCCTTGGGACATTTTTAAGCAGTACACTATTTTTATATTTTACCTTACAGATAGCATAAATGTTGTACGAGTTGATAGTTTTCCATTGTGAACGGGTCGGCTCGAACTGTCGTAAGATTTACTAATTAGGATTTCCAACCCTTACGAATCGGAATTGAAACTCGAATCACCCGTAGATTGTTCTGTATTACCTCCGCATATGTGATGACTAGATTGATTGCTAATGAGGAAAGACTAAGAAGAGGAAATGATTGCTAATGAGGGTATGTAAATATACTGACGGTTGAAAGGAACTACAGATCTTATCTCGAAAAGAGGGAAATCACTCTGTTAAAATCCCCATTTCAAAAAGTATTTTAGCGATTGTGTCTGTACGTAACCTAAAGTTTAAAAGATGAGATAAAGTGTTATAATTAGCTTTCATTGTTGTATTTATTATTGTTTCTTAAAATCTTAACATTTAATTGTTGAATGAGATTAAACATTTTTCAGAAACTTTCCGATACATGAATAGATTGTAAAAGTATTCAGACTCATGCCAGACAGCAACATTTCAAAATAAATCCTTATAAGTGTTATAGAAATATATTTTTTCCAGACCAACTTGTTCTTTCTGCGCTGAAAGTGATACTCATGCAGAAAAGCTCTTAGAAATGAAGAAGCCGTAGTAGCTTAGGGAATGATCGATATGTTTTCCGTACAGTAGTGTTGATGAAGTGATTCTAAAAATATACATAAACATTATAAACTTGTTATGCAAGAAATTTTCTCATTATTTTTTTACATAATATATTTTATTTGTGCCGTATATATGTTTTTGTGAATCAACTAGGCTTTTAAAAGTGAAGCCATCATATTGAAACAAAGTTTGAAAATTACCTTTCTGCTGTGAATTGAACTTGATTAAAGAGATTAAAAGAATTATTTAAGAGTTTTGAGTTAAACCCTAGGCATGATGTTAAAAAAGCTTTAAAAACTTCCTTAATAAGGTGGAGCGAAAAACATGAAAGTTTCAAATTTGCAACGCCTGTATGTGGAAAAGTTAACTATTACCAAGCCTATTTATAATATGAAATCTCAGCTAAATCAAATTAAATCTTCGGCTGCCAAAATAACTTTGAAAATCAGCTATTCGCCTAATTTGTCACAAAACTAACAAAAACTCATTCATAAATTATAATAGCTCTGATGTAAACCAAGAGTAGTTGAAATTAGACTGTCAGAGAAATCAGAAGTTTTTACGAATCAAAAGAGAGTTCGACGAATGGTAATTGGAAATATCCTCTATTATTACACTCACAAGATATTGCACGAATTCTTAACGATGTTTCACGCTATTCTGAAAGCAGCAAAATATCGTGAAGATATCATGGCAATGTTGTAGACTCTACAATATTGTAGACTAAACAATTTATTACCCTATCTTCAGAACAGTTGCAACCCAAATTTGTAATCATCTGTGTGAAACTTAAACTTCCTACAAAGCAATTCTTAGCTGCAAATTTGCCACAGAAATTTTTAAGATTTATGAATTTTTCATACACCTCTTTGCCTTTTTCTGTGTGAAACAACCCAATATTCACCGTATAGAGGTGTTTTATATGGAGTTCCACCCTTTGTTTGTTTCCTAATTTTTAGAATAATTGCCTTATAGAACTTGGAGATCTCGACTTTTTGTTTCAAATTTGGGTAATGTGAATCTGGATACTATTCTTTATCTTATGAATCCATTTCATGCAGCACAGCCACACACAGCAGCTAATGAATGATTCAGTAACTAATTTGAAGCAGCTCTCTACTGCTGTGAATGGCAAGGAAATCATAAAATACCAATTCCAGCAGGTACGTCCAAAAATCACCACCTTAAATCCGTTATCAGATATAGGTACTATACGTGGTATTTCAGTAAGTGTAACTGAATGCCAGTAAAGTAGATCTATGTAGTCATCTGTCTAGAAATTTATCGTAGGAATTTCAAATTCATGAATAGCCCGTTCTACTTTAGCTATTTGTCCTCATTTTCACGTTCTTTCTGCTCTTGGCTAAAATTGCCACCAAAATGTTTTCTGGATGACCAAATTATGCAGTTTTTTTAATGTTTGATCTATTATGCTCATTAACTCTTCAGGCAGAAATCGACATTTTTTATTATGCTATGAAATTGTTTAGACTCCATTACCAACAACAT
>BGPR01054858.1:0-10133 GCA_013235015.1 Araneus ventricosus
ATATATATATATATATATATATATATATATATATATATATATATAATGACTATTTCTCATAATATTCAATATGTGCAGATTCGAAAGTTAGAAAGATATTTGTCTTACATAATAAAGCATTCTGAGCTTTGAAGTTTTCATTTGATTGAAAAGTAAATATAGTATGGTGTTTGTGGTTTGCAAGTTATCATAAAAATACACTCATTAAAAAATTCCAGTAATAATGATTTGTTCTAAAGGTTCAATAGATAAAATATGTCATCAATAGAACTGTCCACTTCAAATATATTTATCTTCATTGATATATTCAGAATCAAATCAGTTCATTATAAAGTATTCAATATCTTTATTAATTATTAAAAACAGATGTAACAAATCAGAAAATTCTGAATCATTATATTTATTAGTATTTTATTTCATTTGGCCATAAAAGTACGTAGACTTTTATATAAAAAGGTTTTTCATTATGTTTATTTCCATGTATTTGATTATGAGCAAGATTACTCTGTAACTTGAGAATTCTTTATTTGGAAATGGCAAAGTCTTTCTCAATAAATTAATTAAAATCAGGGAGTTGAAATAGTATCTATATATATGTCAAGTTTTTAAATGCTTTTTTTCCATTTATATATACAAACTATCTTCATTGTTTATTTGAAAACTTCATTTTATTTGGTTGTTTCATTATTAGTTTTAGAAAGTTTATTATGAAAATTTAATGCTGCAGTGTACAGATTTATTTTGCCATTGCTAAATTAGTTGCTGGTGGTTGACTATATAGGCATTTCTCAAAAATCAGAAGTGAAATTTCAGTGCAAATGATGAGGAATGTCTCGAAGATATGAGTTCAACAAGAATGCAGCATTTTGAATAAATAAATTTGCAATTTTCAACAGCTTCAATATAGGACTCCGTTGGCAACATTTTGTTTTCGCAACTTAACAATACGATGTTCGGTTTGGCGACAAAAAGTTGCCAATACAAGATGATGCCATAAGTGAATGAAGTGATGCCATATATCAAAGCTGTCTCAAATAAATAATTTTTAATTAGTAATTTGTTTGCATTTTTTCTGTGTAAACAGGAGTAATGTATTTTTTTAAATGTTAAAAGGTTGAAATATTATGTTGAAAAGAAGTTTATTTGCATAGCATATAACTATTTCTGTGGTATTATTTCTCTTTTCTTTATGATTACTTTTAGTTTTTTATATATATACTGACAGACTGCTTTTTAACATTGGGTTATTTTCTAAGTTTTAAAATTTGCTTTTGCCATTGCATACAGCTTAGGAGGTTTTCTTTATATGAATTTAACGAGATTTAAATTCTGATAAAATCTTGACCTGATCTTTAAAAAAATTCTTCATGCATTACAGGTGTATAACAAAATCTTTTTTAATTCACAATTTTTGCAGATGGATTCTGAAGCATCTTTAAATAATAAAAAAAAGTACTATGGATACAGGACTAAATAATGACACTGAATTTCCTTTACAGTTACAGGTAAAAGAAGCTTTCAAAATTTTAAAATATTTGTATATAGATATTTGTAGTTTAAAAGTTGAAGTTTATATACAACATATTTACGGTTGTTAACCAAGATATTTATTATTAATAATAATTTTACATTATGAATTGTTATATTTGAAGCAATCTACAAAAATTATGCTTGCATTGAACTTTGTATTCATTTTCTCTTACAATGGATTTAATTATATTACTAAAATACATATCAGTGATGAATCCAGGGGAGTGGCTATCGGGCTGCAGCCCCCCCAGAGCTAAACCAGAATTATTTATTTTATTTAAAATCACTACAGCTGTTTTTTATTAATATTTCTTTAAAAAAAGTGAAAACATTTCTTCATCCTGGTTTTTGACAGGCTTGAAACTTTTCCCACTTTTGTAGTCATTCCACTCATATTTGCAGCATTGACACTGTCAAAAACATGTTTTTCCTAGTTATTTCATTGTGTTTTTTGTTAAATTATCAAAAGTATTGTAGTATTCTTTATGATTCTTATTGTCAGGTGAGTAAAGTCTGTAAAGTTAAAGTGTATAAAGCCATAAGATTTGACATTCGTCACGACATTACAAAACTTTTTATACCTCAGCCCCCACCCAAATTCTGGATTCGCCACTGCATTATATTAATTAAATCACATGATAGTAATTATTATAATTAGCTGTATTATATCTTATATCTGTGTTATTTCAAACATATTTTCAAATCACCTCTACGTGATTTTCCAAAATTTGTTGAGTAGACTTACTATTTCTTTACTAAATTCCTATTCTAAACAAATTATTCATATTTTAACAGGAGTTGCTACCATGCGGTTATTCCTATAAATTAAAGAAGTGGACTCCATTTGAAAATAAGCCAACTCATTTTGAGGCTGTTATACTTACAAATGTGTATACAGAAGAAGAGGCACAAGAATGGTGGCATGAATTTAATATAAAATCCAATACAACCATGAGAGTCAGAGCGACATGTCCCAAAACTGGGAAAGTGAATACCTTTAAAATTTACTTACGCTGTCTTCATCAAGGTAGGGCTGAAAAATCAGAGAAGTCGGAACGTCGTCAAAAATCTAAATCAGTATCTCCAGTAAAAAGGAACACTAACTGTCCTGCAGGTATGATTGTAGCCATAAGACGACACATTAAATACTCTCGAAGTAAAATGAGGGATCCTGTTGACCCTGTTCACCCATGTGAAATTCAGATTCGATTTGTTCACAATCATCCCACAAATAGCGCTGATTCTTTAAGATTTAGACCTGTCTCTAAAGAGGCTGAAGAAAGACTGATTAGTCTATATCAGATAGGTCATTCACCTGCATCTGCATTAGAAATGCTGAAAATTGATCTGCAAATTAAACATGGATCATCTTACTCTCAAATAATTTCTGATCGATATCACTGCCCGGATAAATCATTTTGCTATAGATTGTACTACAAGCATTTTGGCAAAGACTATACAGCTTCTTCGAAGAAAGATGTAATTAATCTCTTGAATTCTAAAATACTGGATTACAATTCTGATATGAGTCAGGTTTGCCTATGTATGGGTGCATCGGGGACAGATTATGCTATTGCCGTCTGTACACCTCTGATGAAAAGGGCCCATACTTTGCTTCAGTCTGGTACCATGGTTTATATTGACTCATGCGAGTCACCTGGTAATAAAGAACGTTCTGAGCATTATGTGTTATTGATGGTTGCTCACACTGCAGCTGGAGGTGTCCCACTTGGGGCTATCCTGTGTACCAGTAGCAACACAGCAGTTCTTACTGTTGGTTTCCAACTGTTAAAACAATTATTACCAGAGCATGCATTTTTCTGTAGAAATGAAACCGGTCCATACGCATTTATGATTGAAGACTCTGAAAGTCAACGGACAGCTCTACATAATGTGTGGCCTGCATCCGACATTGTAATTTGTGTATTTAGAATTTTGCAATACATGTGGAGATGGTTATGGGACGAAAAACACAATATTTTGAGAGATCATCGACTGTATCTTCTATATCTTGTAAAAACACTTTTGTTTGCTTCTAGTGAATCTGACATAGGTGAAAAGTACCAAGCTTTGTGTGCAGACAATATAAGTGTTCTTTATCCTGTATATCTAGAACAAGCTGGTTGTTTGTGGGAGAAAAGACACATGTGGGGCATTTGCTTCCATAGACTTTTACCACTTCTAGGAGCTAATAACTATTATGAAGCTTCTGTCAGAGCATTAAAGGATAAAGTATTTGAGCAAACTAAAGCTTTTAACACTGTGCAGCTTTTAAATTATGTGGTGACATGTCTAGATTCATACTATAGGATTAAGCTTTTAGACATACTTCACAATAAGGCAACTCATATTTTTCGTACACATTATCCAGATGGTGTTCCTACTCAAATTGATAATGAAATTAAACAGGTAGCAGGTAATTATTTCCTTGTTCCAAGTGAACAAGGAGATGGGAAAATACATACTGTTGATGTGGAACTTAATACATGTTCTTGTTCTCTGGGTATGTCTGGAGCTCTCTGCATTCACCAGTATTGGGTATTTCAGAAAATACCTATGGAAATGTTCAAAGTTGGTGTTATTGATGATGAATTAAGACAAAAACTTTTTGTTGTTGCAACAGGGACTTCTTTTGTTGAAACTGCTGAGTTTCCTGTAGTAGTTCCTCAGTCTGTTTTGACTGGAGTTATATCAGATAATAGTAGTTCTGGTATTCATGCTGTAAGCACTACTATTTCGAATGTAGAATGTATTTTTACTGAAACTAGTTCTTCACATTCCATAGACAATAGTTCTACATCAAATGTTTTAGTACCTCTTGAAAATAACCATGAGCTTGTTACATTACCATCTGTTGGCACCCAAGTTCCATCTAATGTTTTTATGAACCCATCGGCATGCATCATTGAGGTTTCAGCAAATGAGATTGCTAATTCTTCTAATGAAATTATATCAAATAAAACTATGACCAATGCAGATGCTGACAGCATTTCATCACCTGCTATTCAAAAGACAACTGAGGATGCAGCAGAGCATAAAGCAGATGAAGATAGTTCTGATACAGACAAAAGAATGGTATTTAACATTATATTTTATTGTGAAACTTTTCCAGTTGCTTTCATGCCATTTTGCAGGGGAGGGGACATTATAATTTTATATATACAGTGGCTAATTTGGTTAACCATTGTATAGCTCTTTTTCCAAAGTCTTAGAATTCCCTACTTTTTCATCTGTTTGTTTCATGTACTTTCTAATTCTCTATTAGTATTTTGATAACATTAAAGCAAATTTCCTGAAAGTTATAATTTTAAAAATGCCAGAATCTTTTACTATTATTGAATTTATTTAAATCAATTGTAATTTATTAGGCAGTTTTTTAGTTTTTTTTTTTCACTGACCATTTTGCAATGTAAATGTTGTTATACTTTTAATATGCAGATTTTTTCCATGCTCTGTAACTTTTTATATCCAGAACCTTCATTTTATAAAAATTGTATCTTTTCATTAATTTTAAATATGATTTTAGTCATTGCTCTCTTTCAACAATAACAAAAAAAATTTCTCGAGGATATATGCTTAATTTCTGCATGATTATTTTG
This sequence comes from Araneus ventricosus, assembly GCA_013235015.1. Classification (NCBI taxonomy): domain Eukaryota; kingdom Metazoa; phylum Arthropoda; class Arachnida; order Araneae; family Araneidae; genus Araneus; species Araneus ventricosus. The sequence continues at coordinate 5,130 of BGPR01054858.1, forward strand.
AATTAGAATAAAGTTCTGGAGAAATTTGAAGATTTCTGCCAGCGAGTTAAAGATGGAGTTAGAAGTAACCCTAAAGATTTCCTACCTGCTCTGGAAATAATGATGAAAACTCTTGACAGAAAAGGCAACTCAGATGATCTCCTCATCTCTGGTTTAAGCTTTTTTGGTGTTCTTTCTGGTAATTTGATTTTAATATTTTGTCAGAATTCTTAAGTCCTAAATTAATGAACTTTAGTTCATTTAATTGAACAACATTTCTATTTTAGTAACCAAGTTTATCAGATATAGTTTATAGGCGAGTTAAAGCTTTCAAATTTGAATTTTTTCTGATATGAAAATTGAAAAAAAAATGAATTGTAACAATAATACTCAACTGTATTTAAAAAAAAAACAATAATTTTTAACTACATAAAGTTTATTTTCCTTTTATGTTGGTTTTTAAAAAATTCAAATTTCTTGATGTTTTTAGATTTATTAAGCCATTTATTATTCAAATATCGATTTTTCCTGTAAACCATTAAATGGAGTATTGAAGAAAGTCAGATTATTAAAAAAGTTATGAAAATTTTTGTTCTACTGCTTTTTCAATAAAACTGGTGCATGGTTTAAGCAGTGTTAATGAAGCAATGCTGAAATGTAAAAATAAATAAAACTTATTAATTTCCTTCCATTTTTGTCTGTAATTTTTCCCATGCATGAAATAATTTATGGAGCATTTGTAACTTTAATAGAGTTTGAATTACTGTTAAATAATTTTCATAAAAATAAATTATCAGCACATTTTGTTGTAAACACATACAGTAAAGGGACGCTTATACGTCTTTTTAAGGGACTGATGTAAAACAACCTATAAATGAAAAAACATATTTAATAGACATCTTTGATTATTGCAGATTTAATGCTACTAATGCAAGTTCATTTGAAGGTCGTAATTTTATTTTTTTCAAGATAGTACTAGTATATCACTACATAGTATGGATACAATAAAAAAAATATAAATTAAGCATTTATTGTAAAAGCAAGAAAAATAATACCTTTTATTTCATATCTTGAACACTAATTGTACTCTTATTTTGTATTATTTATTTACAAAAAAGGCCCTTATTTGGAAATGGAAGGAAGGAAAAGGATGTTAACCTCTTTGCTTTCTAGGAAAAATTTCCCCTTTTCTAGGTACAGAGAAATAATGACTGAGATAGAAAATTTGCAAATTTTAGAAAGGGAGAAATGGCATATATTCAAAGCTTTCTTTTGCATTGTATAAACAAAATACTTTATCATTACAATAGTTATGAATGAATTGGGACTGCATGAAATGACGTACAAATGAGAAGCATATAAACGGTTCTTTACTGTATTTAAAAAAAAATCTAATATTTGTACTTGTCTTCCCTCTCCCAGTGGCGAATCCAGGATTGGGGGTGAGGTCATAAAAATTTTATATCGTAGTGATGAATGTCAAACCTCATGGCTTATGTAAGCCAAAAATACTTTAACTTTACAGACTTTCCTCACCTGACAATAAGAACATTAGAATACTTTTGGTAATTTAATAAAAAATACAACGAAGTAACTAGCCAAAAAATGTCTTCGACCACGTCAACGTTACAAGTACAAGTGGAATGACTAGAAAAGCAGGAAAATTTTCGAGCCTGTCAAGCCAGAAAGCAATGTTGTCATCATTTTGTTATTATTTTTTAAATGAAAATTAAGAACAAGCAGTTGCAGTGATTTTAAATAAAATCAAGAATTTTGGTATAGTTGGGGGGACTGCAGCCCGATGCCCCACCTCGGATTCGCAACTGCTCCCACTTAAAGCAAAATCTGTGAAGTATGAAAATGTCTTCTAGCACAAATTATAAATTTATAATTATAAAATACTGCATTATGTTTTTTTTACTAATCAAACTATTTTTTTAAAAATAGCAAGTATTTAACACAAGTTGAGTGATTATATTATTATTTTTTCCAGCACCGTCTCTTGTGCATAAAAGCAGAAGAAGGAGTAATGCTTCTAAAACTATACACTCAGAAGAAATTGTTCCTAGAGTTCATGGTCGTCAAATGATAACCTATGGCAAGAAAAGATCATTCATATGTAATGGAGAAGAGAGAATGGCTTCTGAAACTAGTGAAGCAGCTATTAAAGAAACAATTATACCTCAAAATGAAACATCTTGTCAACTTCTGAAAACTAGTTAACATTAACAATAACATGTATTATGTCTAATGCTTGCATAATTTATATTATAGTTTATTGTTACAGCTAATTTCTAGTATGATAACTTATAGAACTATCACAGTACTGCATATAAAGTTATATATATAGTTATATATATAACTATATATATATATATAGTTATATATATAACATATAATAACATAGTTTAAACATAACATTATAATAACAACAATATGTTTTAACATATATAAAGTTTTAATTTCCTTAAATATTTCAAAGGTATTAGAGAATGGGTAGAGAAACTTATATATAACTTAGATGATATTTGGTTATTTATGTTTTTAATTTTTTTTTACCTGCTTTTAGTGCTGAAAAAAATTCTCTTCACATAAATTGTATACATGTACTTCAAAATGCAACTTAAATTTTAATATTGCTGAATTCTGTCAAAGGTATTTTTTCTAAAAAATTATACAGTATGAATTACATGATTCATGAGGAAACTAACTTGTTAGTCAGATAATAAAAATCTACTCTGCTGTTATATTACTTTTAAAAAAAGAACCAATAAGCATTGCATTCTTGCATGAAAAAACATCTTTTCACTGACAAAAATTTCAGGATTGAAGTAAGGGTGAGAACTCAATCTATTTTAAATTATTCATACAGAAGAAATAGATATTTTTCATAACCGTATCAGAAGATAAATGCTTTCTTTAAATGCAACTTCTCATTCATCCTCTTTATTAAATGACTTCCAAAAAGATTATCTATTAATTTCAAGACTTTGGTATGACATGCAGGAACTACAAGTAGCACACAAAAGAGCAAGTCACTTAGAAAAGAAATGTTTCATATTTGATTAAATAATATGATGTTTTTAGCCTTAATAACTAATCCTTAGTAAAGGATTTCAATTGAAATCTTGAAAGTGCCCTTGTATACATCAGAGATAAGTGATTATCATTTGTTGCTAATATATTTCTCAGCAGCTCCACTATTATGCAATTATCATAAAATAATTATGAAAACCACAAATTTATTGTAGAGTTATTATATAGTTGGCAAAATGTCACAACAGTTATGTCACAAATGAAATTTTAAGCAAATAATTTAAACTACTTCTTAATATATCTAATGTATCAAATTGAATAGAACAAATAACAAATGGAAGAATTATATAATTGGTCTTAGTAATATAAATTATTTGCCACTTTGTTGTCAATAAACAGTATATTTTAATCATTTGTGAGATTAGAAATGTAATATTGATGTAATATATTTATTAAACTGGCAATCCTATAATAAGTCTCTCTAATTGTTTCAAAAGTACATGCATTTAAAATTATTGCAATAAGTTTTGTATGCATATATATATGGCACTTTTACACACAAATTTGAAAAAAAAATTGCATTATGTTATACAACTGCAAATTTTACCATTTTATTAGCATTTATATGAAGCTACATATACATATTGTTATAAAGTTAACAGGCTTTCTTGCAATTTTTTTTCCTTTCAATCAAAACCTAAAATGCATTTAAATTGCACTATAGAAGCATTTAAAAAAAATTCTTCTTCATAAAGTATTTTATATTGAAACATGAAAAGAGACAACTGGAATCACTTGGACTAATTAATATAAATCTTTTTTAAAAGAAAAATTACAAAAATTATTTGTATGTTTTGTAGTCTCTAATTCAATAAAATATTGAAAATCAATTCATGTTATTGTAACGTCATAAGTCCAAATGCTTACCTTTTCTTATTTTTAGTCCTTTCTATTGAGAGCTTATTTAAATCTAGTCTAATACAATTCATGATTTTTGAAATGAATAAAATCTTCCATTTTGATATTTTATTCGTTTTCTAAAAATATTCTTTATTATAATTTTGAAATGCTGCATTATGATAAGACACTTCTTTATTAAATTGTAAATATTATTGTTTCCATTTAATTATTTGCATGCGATATACTGTATGTATTATTATGTTATGTGAACATTTTTATTAAGAAAATGTTCAACTGTTTCAGAAAATTGCAATTGCTTTTTTTTACATGTGATTTTTTTAATAAAATTTTTTACATTTTTCGTGTATGTTTATGTACTTCAAATGATTATAGAAGATTATAAGTATTTATTTTTCTTTATTCTATGTTATGTTAGTAAAGTAAGGAAAATTTTTTAATATAACATTTTTCTTTATATCTTTTGATAAAAGATATCCTTCACTTTTTAAAAGGTAATAAATGGCACCAAGCAGAGAGCATCTCTGCCCATTTCATGTGTAAAAATAATGAATGTTCTAAAAATCTAAAAAATGCCTCTTAAAGTTTTGTTTCTAAAAAATGCTTTCAATAGATTAGTAGATAATTTCCATAGATAGTAAAATAGATTTTTTTTTTTTTTAAATATTTCTTCTGTTGTATAGAGGTTGATTAGTAGCAGTAATTGTTATAAAAGAATGAAGAATTCATCAAGAATCAAAGCATTGGCAAAACTTGCAAGAATCTCGTTTGAGAATTCAGTTTTATATTTGATTTTTATGTTTTGAATTGGTGAAATTTAAATCATACAATAGATATTTAATATTTTAATTCAATAGAAAAAGGCAGGTTTGAAATATAATTTACAAGAATAATATGGGAGCTATTTGTTTTATGGTGAATACAGTTTTCTATGAAACTTTCCAGAAAAAATTTAGTGGCTTTTTTTTACTTGTATGTATTTATTTACACGAGTAGTTAAACAGTCTTAAATTTCTATTTGTAAAAGATGCTTTTATAACATATTTCATTTACTGCTTTATTTTTCTTAAG
>BGPR01054860.1:0-10133 GCA_013235015.1 Araneus ventricosus
TTTCGAAAAATTGTTTGTAGTTATATTTCTCTTATTTTTAAAGGTGTGTGGCATTTATTTCCCCAATGAATCGTTGGCCGCTTTGAAGTGGAAAATGAAGGAAGAATTTTGTCCTCAATCAGACCAAACAAATGTGTACCTGGCTGCCTTCACTACTGCACATTCCCGATTGAAACTCTATAGGGAAATAGAGAATTTAGGAGAAGCAGTGCTATACTACTACACTGACAGCATAATTTATGCTTCAAATAGCATAAATGACCCTGAGATCGGCGACTTCCTCAGAGACTTCACTGATGAGTTAGAAGGAGACCTCATTGTCAAATTTGTATCAGGTAAGGGAAAAAATGCTATTCACTGTTGTCATGAGAAAATCTTTTCTATGTGTGTGTGTGTATTTATTTTGCTGAAAACAAATCTTAAAATTGAGCTTATTTATTTCTTTGCAGGCCCGAGCTAAGAACTATGCGTACGTTACAAAATCCGGAAAGTCTGTACGCAAAATCAGAGGTTTTTTGTTAAACTACAAGAATAGTCTGAAACTGAATTTCGATAGTGTCTTAAAACTTGTGAGGTCGTTTGACGACGAACGGATTACTGTGACGAATCCTCGGAAGATCACAAGAGATGTACAAGCCGGTAAGATTATAAATAAAGTAGAAGAGAAAAATTTATGATAAAAGAGTTATTCTCGATGACTTAAATACTCTCCCTTATGGTTATTAGCAGAGTTGCAAAGATGTACAGTTTTTATTTACTTTTTTTAATGTGTAATAAATGTAAAGTATTGTATTTGATTTGTTTGAGTCTTTTATTATCACACTTAACAACTTTACTTCTTTAATAAAATAATTACTCCTTCTTTTATATAAAGTACTTTTAAGATATACAAAAAAAAAATAAGAACTAATTTAAAATAGATTAAAAAACAAGAAATAGCAGATGCATAGATATAAATTTCAGTTTAATCAATTTTCTTTAAAATAAATACATCAATATTTTATCCATGTATTTCTTTTAGCATACAGACGCTTGGTAGATTTAGGCTTTTGTACAGTGTTACCTTTCAATATTTTTACAGGGTTATCTTTAAATATGTTTTGGTTAACAATATAATTTTCAGGGATGTTCATTTCCTTTAAAGCTGAATGAAATTCTTTGAATCCTGATGGAGATTTCTTTCTGTTCCTCAGTAAATCTGTTACGAGGTTAACAATATTCGCTCGAGGTATGCGTTGACCCTTGTACACAATTTCTCCTTCGGGAGTCCATGGAATGATTATCTTTTAAGAAATCCAAAATATTTTTTACAGTAGTTAAATATCGAAATGGAGCAGTCTTTAGAATTTTTGCTGTAATAGTATCTTCTTCTTCTGGAGCAATTTCGGGCTCTTGATATTCAGGAATTCTAGTTTCTTCGATTTCTGAGTTTTCTACCGTTTGTTGAGGATGCTGAATTTTAACAAACTTTTGAAGAACTTGTAAATAACGATTCGCTTTCTCACATTCAATCAAGTCCTTTCTCCGTAGAATGTGTTCTATTTTAGCATCTAAATCGGATAGATGATCCATAATTTCTGCCCGATCTTCGGGTATTAAGACCATTTTCTTAGTGTACTCCATGGATAAGAGATCTGATCACTGATATTGCAGCATGTAATAGAACTGACAAAAATCCTTCTCCTCTTTGAATCAGAAGCTGCCTCTTCCTATATAGTGGCAGCCTTTTATCCGAAAGTGTTCTTAAACTTTTTTTGCAAGGAGTAAGTTTATTCTTTTGTTTCTTAGTGAGAGGCACATTTCCATGAAGGACATTCATCGCACATTCACATAAAGCTTTAATAACATTATTTGGGCAAGTTTTTAAAATTGATCTTTTCGACTTAATTTTACAAATCGCTTTCAAGTAGTCTAATTGTTGTTGCGTACACATGTTGACGACTACTAAGTACGAAAACGGTCGGGAAGAAGGGCTTATATAGTTTCTAAATGTTTGGCAAATTCCTTAGCTTTATAAATAGCGCAATGCGGAAAACTTTTTCCGAGCAAAAATGGACACAAAACATCAAAAGAAGGTATTTCCTTCACAAATTCCTTCCTAGGGCATTCAAAATCATCGAGATTTAATATATCACGCCCAGTTAAAAACTCTACAAATTTCTTTTTTTCAAGTCCTTTCACGTAAATGTAGGGAAAAGTTTCGAAAATGACTGTCAACCCACAGCGGAAGGTATCGTATGGTAATTCACCATCATCCCATTCGATATGATGTAGAAACTTTGTAATTCATGAATAGGTATTTTGTTTCTTACGATCAAAGCTTTCATAAGAATGCGGCGATTTAAACAACCATCGTCCACAGAAAGTATCGTCATTCACGGCACACACTGTCAGCTCTTTGACGACGAAACGTCCAGGAAAGAGTTGAAATCCTTCAAAATCTGAGACTGCAGAGGCCATGGTGTTTGTAACAGGAAATGATTAGCGAGGTTGGTACACGTAGTATTTATCACCTGGAAAAAGCCCCGTGCGCAAGCGCATTGAATCATCTGTTCGAGGTGTCAGATCAATTAGAGGATAACTAAATGCTTTTGAGGTAGCATCTTCGTATACTTCTCGAAAAAATTTAGCGTTGTTTGGATACAGTTGTCTTCCTAAATGCATAGCTTGGGACCGATCTCGAGGGTTTTTAAATAAAAACATATAATGAGCATTCAATGAAATATCACGCATGTCTTTGCCTTTATGAAATATATTTTGAACAATAAAAATAATACTCAAATTTCGGTGATGACTTCCCTTAGTAAATAGTTTGGTCAAATTGTCATTGTTTGAAATCTCAGACTTGAGATCATCTATGATAATTAGGGCATTGGAAATATTATTGATATTAGAAAGCAGTCCTTCGTGAAATTCTACAGTTTTCATTTCTTGGTAAAGATTTTGATAAACCCCATAACACCAGATTATTTTGGGTGGAAAGGGATGTATCATTTTAAAATCGATTAATTTCTTCACCAGGTGTGTCTTTCCACATCCAGTGGCTCCACCCACAAGAGCGGTACGAGGGTGTAGCAAATGTAATGAATTCATTATGTATGACTAAACATTTCAAACGTGGTTATATTTATACTAAAGAAAATGAAAATAAAAATCTAAATAAACTTGTTTATTGTTTAAAAATCATTCTTACACCATATCGTTTTTCAACAAATTGGTACATTCGAAAGTCATTTTTCTGACAATGACATAAATTGCTTACAGTGGAATACAAAGAATGTCCTTGACATCGTTTTAAGATAAAGTAAATACAATAGGCCTCACAAACATTAGAAGTAGGGGGTCGAATTAGGGTTGTCGAATTCCAGTACACAGAAGAATAATTTGAAGTGAAATCTTGGAATCTTGGGCCATAAAATTCAAGAGGGTTTCCATACGAATCGAAAAATTCAACTTTGTCGGCTTCCTGGTGAAAAGGTAGCCAGTGGGATCCAGGTTCAGATGACTTGTCGATATTCACCAGAATAGCAGATTTTTCTTTCAACATTGGAATAGTGTCGGATGCAAAAATACAACGAAAAAAGTTGAAGTATGAGGGTCTCTTGGTAAAATAAAATGTATCTGATTCCCATTCATTTTCAATTTCCAAAGTCGTATAAAATGTTCCTCGTTCTGTTTATCTCTATGACGTTATCAAATTCGGAGTAAATCAACTCGCAGATAGTTTGAGGCAGAGCTTCTGTAAATTTTATTTCCAGTCTTAAATTGCTATGTTTAATCAGATTTAAATGGTCTCCGTTACGAAGGTCAGGTGATAAGTTGAATGCAAACAATGTGTTCCCATTTATATATTCTTCTCTTGAAATGTGTAATCCTTGATCTTGACCAAATCTATCGGTTCCAGAAAACAGACTACAATAACCTTTGATGTAATTATTCTTATCAAAATTCAGTTCGAGTGGGTTATACGGTAATGGTTGACCATCTACATAGACTCCTATACAATTCATATCAAAATGTTTGAAATCGAAAGGTGATTTTTGAAATGTTCCATGAAAAGCATCTTTTTCAACGCATCCTAAGATGATCCTCTTAGGCATCTGACCAACGAAAATATTGTCTTGTACCATTGACATACTTCCATGAGGAACAGAATATACTTTGAAAAGTGCTCTGTTATAGGGTATTTTGCTGTTTCTTTCTCCAAAGCCTTCACGTGACCTAAAATAACGCCAGGACTGACACGCACTTTTCGGACTAACAAGCTGATTTTTTCTAAAACGACTTTGTGCCCTTCTTCTCCTTGCAAACAAAATTCGGGTTTACTTCGAATAAGTTTAATTTTCACATCCACTAAATTCAGCAGCAATCTTTCTTGATGAAACAAATCACTGTGTATGCCTCCAATCATATCCACCGTAGCGCTCGATTCAAAAAATTTAGATCTTTTTTCAAGTCCATTGTCACTGTCTTTGTAAAACATCTCAGATGTTATCTGAGAAATTTTGCTGTCAAAACCATGATTTAATAATGTCTCAATGTAAGATCGATAAGGATACGTATTGCTCGAGTTAGACACAAGACGATCATTTAATGAAACGACTACTTGGCTAAAGAGTGAATGTAGAAATTAATTAACCGGACCAATCTTAGTTTGATGGTCATGTTAATTTATTTCTCTTGTTAATACATACATAAGTCTCTCCTGTTAATACATTCTCTTTAATTTCTTTTAAAATAGATGAACCATCCGCTTTCAAAATCTTTGCCTTTACGTAAAGTTGCGATTGGCTCAAATCAAGATATTCTTCTCCACTACCAGAAATATGAAATTCAACAGGCCCTCCATCGAATACGTTGGACAAGGGATTAAATTCAACCCACTGCCCGTTTTCTACAGCCGTTTGTGTTGGAGGTAGATGGAAAAGTTCTAATTCCGATTTGACACATTCTGGAGATCCTTTCAAAATGTATGCCTTACGCATCAAAGATGTTTCGACCTCTCTTCTTCCGCTCCTTAGATGAAATGAGTCTTTTCTGCTGTTTTCGCTTCCTTTTATATTTTCCTCGCCCTATCATTGACTGCACCTTATCAACAGCTGTACGAGCCATATTTTTTTCTACTTCTTTACTTCTTCTCTTGGCAGCGATTTTGATATCTTCTCCAGAAACACCATCGTTGATTACATTCGTTCCTGTGATGAGAGCTTCCTTCCCAAGCGCTTTTCCTCCTTTCACTAGAAATGGCAAAGCTGCTCGAAACAAACGACGAAATATTCCACCCAATCCATATCCTTTTTGAAAGGATACGCCTTCGTAATATGGAATTACAGAACCTTTATGGTTTGTATAATGTTCCTGGAATTTCGTGGTACCCCAAGCATACGGTACTTTTGTAGCGCAACTCATTTTCGTAAAAAAAGGGAATGAACGCTTATGGTAAGAACTCTTGCCTATTTATAGGATTTGCCGCATTCGAAAATGTAAGACGATAATCACTTTTCCTCTTTCAAATGGGACTAAAGCACCTGAATTAAGGCGCAGCTCTATTTCTATAGTTTGAAAGGATTGTCGGATGACGGGTACGTAATGAGGTCTGTCGTAATGTGCGCTGACTACATCACCGTCTTTTCCTCTCAAAAGCGGTGCTTCAACATGACCAGCAACGACAGGTTGAACAATATTGCTATACACACAAAACACTGGAAATGCTGCTTGTGGTTCAGCTACAAATGAACTTTCCGCGACTCCTTCAACAACGTGCGTGTGAAAACCTAAGAGATCGCTCAGGCCTTCTTCTAAAACAACTTTTGATTTCTTTTCTGTTTTTATTTTCACTCGTTTGCTGTTAGCATTAAATTTGAAACTGATTTTTCCTTCATGCGAAGGTAACAGCATAGCTTTTAAAATATCGGGAACAGTTTCGTAAGAACCTGGTGTAATCTTTCTGGTAATTAATTTTCCATCCCCCAAATCAAAGCCGAAGATATTGTTCTTTTCATTTCCATTATACCAGGTATGTGGGTAAATTATTTCAGCTAGTCCGACTTCCCACCTTCCTTCTAATAATATAGGAGATGGCAGTTGAATCACGAAACTTGAAATTTTATTATTGGGAAAATAATGTAGAGAGCTATCAGAGGGAAGCGTCAGATAAAATGACAACGTGTTTGATAAAAATTGGTTTTTCTGTACACTCTATTTATATCATTTTCACCTCACTCACCCACGAGTTAAACTCATCCGGGTAATCTTGAAATTTTACAAAATATTCCAATTTTCCTTTTCTTTTCCTTTTTTTAATCACTCTTTCCACTGGATAATACCCCGAATCTACAACCTTCTGTATTTCTGTCTCATAAAATGTACCTTTGATAACATTATTTTTCAAGTCCTGCAACTTATAAACAATTGGATTTCTAGGAATAATCTGATGCACAGTAAAAATTTCTCTAGACCAATTATTTTCATATCCTTTTCCAAACCTTCTTTTCCACTTACTAACACGCACCGTGTCGCCTACTTTGAAAAAGGCTTTTTCTGATTTCTGTTTAGAAAGATCACCATATAAATTTTGCCATACTTCTGCTTGATTATCAATATTTACGGAAGAGGGTTCTATTTTGGTACTTCGATGCCACGTGTGATTATAACTATATATTAATTCTTCAATCACATCAATATACTTTCTAGTGTTATATTCTGTAAAATATCTTGTCAATTTTGACATCAGGGTTCTATGAAAGCGTTCTACGATGCTAGCTTTCGTTTCATTATTCGTTGTAAAGAAGTGAACTTTCATTTTCTTTAAATAATTTTGGACCAAACTGTTTTTGAATTCCGTACCTTTATCTGTTTGAAGTACTTGCGGCTTACGTTCTTTGAAAATTTTCTTAAACCCATTTAAAATACTTTGACCAGTCTTATCTTTGAGGGATATTGCCTAGGCAAACTTTCAAAACACGTCGATACACGTCCATAAATACTTATATCCACTATTAAATATGCTTGCAAACTACATATCTAACAAATCAGCCTGAAACTGTTCATCTATTCCACCTACTATGACGGGATTTCTTTTAAAATTTCGTCTTGCAGATCTATGTAGTGTGTAAGGATCTTACATCAGGAGTTTCATTTAAATACATTTCTTCAATTTTCGAAAAGAATTTTACAGTATCCATTTCAGTAAACAAATCATCTTGAAACCATCGCAGAAATGGCCGATGAATGTTCAATTTTACAAACTTAGCAGCTAACACATCCCATTCAACATTATAAAGTGTCTTTTCATAATAAGCAACAAAATTCTCTTTCTTACTAAATGAGACACAGTCATGAACATCCATATTAAAAAGGAACCCTTGCTTACAATCAATACATTCACTTTTTGAAAGCACAGATATCTTTCGAGAAATAAAGTCCAGCAAACACTTACATAAAGAATCTCTCAGCTCTTCAAAACCTTGAGGAGTATCAGCATCCCAGCCGTCCAAATTTTCGTCAACTGGATACTTGCGAATTTCAAAATTCACGCGTTCTTTAAGTGTGTATGCTAACAAACTAGACTTAACACAAGTAAAAATTCGGTTGTATGAATCCCACAACCGTTCAATTTGAACTCCTCTGAGGATTACCCTCTCTGGTACCAAGTGAAATGAATTTTCCTTTCTCTGAAAAAGTCTCTGCAAACTAATACACATTTGAGAGTTCCCAGTCTGATTGAAAATGCATACATCTTTCTTCACTACAGTCACGGCATCGGGTTCCGTAAGGGCAGGAAAAGTTCGAAGTGAGGACACGACAGAACTCCACACTTCAGGCTTCAGAGATACTCCCTCTTTCGTTGGATGAAGGAATCCGTTATCATCTGATGAATACACTCGAATGAGCACTCGAGTTTCCTTTTGAAACGTATTCACCGCAACGAACAAACCGTCCTCAAGATGAACCATATTTTTTGGCAGGGAACTCAAAGAAATTTCATGTTCCATTCGTTCATTACTACACAGTTTTTTAGCCGCTTGTCCATGTTTTTCACTTTTGCGTTTGGAATTTCCACTAACTTTAGCGAACAACATCTTTCAAATAAATTCAAATAATTTCAGCAACAGAGCACACAAATGAAGTTAACGCACCGCAGCACAGGCAAAGATCCAAAATGAAATGACGACCGGTTGAAGATAAGTAACCCAAAGGAGAGCCTTCACTTCACTTTACTTCTCTAATGCAGCCAATAAGAAAACTCTGGATGGTTTGACGTCATATCACAGACCAATCCCTTACCAGCCAGCAGAAGGTATTCTACTAAACTCTCCGTGACGTCATAACACTTGACCACGACTGCAATAGCATATTCCATAGGATGTTCCAACATGTCCGCTAACCTATTGCCACTCACAAAGCGTTAAAATTCCAACCAATGACGTCACCATCTCCTCTTCACTTCCCTTCATTTGAATCCGTAGTTTCATTTCAGTTCAAATGACTTCCGCAGTATCAAACAACTAAACTCTAAGCTTTGAAAAACACATTCTGGATATAGTTGATTTTTTCACCGATAGATGGAGTCCCTAGAATTATGTTGACTTTAAAATTCAAATAGATTGTTATTTTACCCCCAGCGTATGAAGTCCCGTACAGCTATGGGGTCAGCGCTCCTGACTGCAGTCACGAAGGTCTCGGGTTCGATCCCCGGCCAGCAGGGTCGTATAAAGTAAGTTCAATTACATTTTAATTAATTAAAATTAATAATAATTACACTATATAATTAAAATTAATAATTAAGCCTTGACTAATTAAGATGTCTAATTAAATGACCTTCCAGATAACTCGAGAAATGTTGAAAATCTCAAAGTCCGGAAAGATGACGTCACTCTCCTCCACTCACTTCAGTTCACATCGAGAAATGGTGAAAAATTCTAAGCTCGAAAAAATGAAGTCACTCTCCTCCACTCACTTCAGTTCACATCAGCACCAAACAACTAAACTCAACTCGACATGGAAGCAGGAGGAAACAACTAAACTCAACTCGAAAAGAGGGAAGGGGGAGAAGCAGGAGGAGACAACTCAGCAATCGCTAGGGGGGATTACTACTACTTTCAATAATTGAAAATAATATTTTTTTTTTCTTCTGGCCTTTCAGATGTGGTTATATATTTTCACGTAAGGAATTTTTTTTTTTATATTCCTGAGATGCTAGTTTTTAATTTTTTCAAACAACACCTTAAATACATTTAGAACATCAGAAAAATATTTAATCATATTAATAAAATCATTAAAAGCATAAAAACAGTATAAAACATTGATTCTGATCTGTCTTTTTGCCAGCGGCAAATTAGGCAAGATTCAACTTATGAATCAGGTATAAATATTTCAATTAGAAAGTAGAAATAACTTTATAACAACTATCGATTAAGATTCCTTACATAAAGCTCAAGTCAGACTTTATCGTTTCGTTTTTGTAAGAAAAATTTTGACCTGGTTTTTTTCCTTCTTGAATCTACAAACCTTATCTGTGGTAAAAACCAAAGGAAACCATAGTAATTAACTTCGCGAAGCACTAAAAAGTTCAATGTGTATAAAGTTTGATTAATAGTTTCAATTGTGAATAAACTGCATATTTTATCACTTAATAAAAATAATTTCATTAATAAATGAAAATTTTGAAAATTCGTTTGCTCAAACAATTGAATTCCTTATCGTTAAAACGCATAGCAAGGTAGGGCAGTTTTCATGCAGCTTTTCGGAAACTTGTGGAAGAAAATCTTTCTCAGATTCTTATTATGGCGTAGAAATGCTTATAAGCGTTTCTTTTCAGAAACAGAACAAAATGCTTGTGAAGAGATACCTCTGAATGAACCTCTAAATTGATTATCTTAGGAATTGTAGCAAACATTCCGCATAACACCTGGAAAAGGGGTTTATCCTAGAAACCGCATGAATAATTTGAAATAAGTAACAAATTTCTGTTATTTTTTTATTTTGCAAAGAAAAGACAGTGTAGAAAAAAATTTAATAAGTTTTGACTAGTCCTATTTTATAGAAATTGATTGAAAAATGGTTGATTTCTTTTCTTTGAGAAATCTAAATTTATTCGCGTATAAATCCATGATAAAAGAAGACTAGAAATT
>BGPR01054861.1:0-10133 GCA_013235015.1 Araneus ventricosus
AAACATATCAACTAATTAAATTTGGCAAAAAAGAACTGGATAAGAGAATTATAGCATTTGCTAAAAAAACTAAAATAAAAACCAGCAATTTAAATTATTTTTACCTTTTCCCTACTATTAAATTTCATAAAAATCCATTAAAATTCAAATTTTTTACTTGTAGAACTAGCAACTACAATTATCATTTTAGTAAATTTTTCTTTAAAATTCTTATAATTATTCTTAACAAAATCAAAGAAGAAAAGAACTTCATTATTGATAGTAACGCTAAAATTTTGAATTTTCTTAAAGAAAATAAAATAAATAACATTAATATATTTGATTTTGAAAATCTTTTTACTAACCTCCCACATAATAAATTAATTGAAGCCCGCTAAAATGTATATGATTTATACCTTAATTCTGATTTAATAGATAAAAATAAATGGTTAGAAATTTGCAGAGTAAATATTTGTGAAAATTACCTCTTTAATGGAATTGACTATTATAAGCAGGTTGTAGGAATTCCTATGGGTTGTTGTTTTTCTAGTGCATTGGCTAATATATTTCTTCACTCGTTTGAGAGAGAACTAATTAAAAATGAACTTATTTTTGGTTATCGTTATATTGATGACCTTGTAGCGTTTAATTATACCTGTCCTAACTCCTTATATAGCTGCTATCCAGAAGAGCTTAAATTAAACAAAACTAATGATGAATTAAACAAATGCAATTTTTTGGATCCGCAAATTAAAATTTTAAATTCAGGAGTCTCTATTGGGATTTACGATAAAAGAATTTAATTTTAAAGCTGTAACACTTTGTGATTTTCAGACAAATCTTCACTATAGAATTTTTCTCAAATTAACAGAAGAAAGAAAATAATAACTGCTTATCTATTGTTAAAGCTTTAGATAATTTAAAGAATATTTTAAAAGATAACGGTTACCCAAATAATTTTTTAATGTTAATAGCTTATTTAAAAAAGTTTGAAAAGTTTATTTCTTCTGGTAATTGGTTCGATTTTTTCTACATAAATGGAGCTAGGTATGCTTGCCTCCAGTATTTGTTCTACCTTTGTTCTCGTGCATCTATAGTTGGCGTCTTTCCTAAGGCAGGTTCTATCTCGGCTGAGGGTAAATTATTTTATATTCTCTAGTATCTATTTAATTTTTATAAAGCATTTTATTATGCTTGCTCTTTTTTCAGAAGTGATTATTTCTTATATTTCAGTTAATGGACAAATTCAGGCCACATGAGTATCATTTTGACTTTTATAGTCTTACCTTCGACCGAAAATTTGTCCATATTAGAAATCCGATGGCAGTGGCTCTTTGAAAAAGTTCGCCATTCAAGTTCTTTTAAATTTTTTCCATTCTGATTGTATTTTCTTTTATTTTCTAATTTTTTCTTATATGTGTTTTAACTATTTTAATTATTAGAGAATTTTTTTGTTGTTTAATTCTGTAGTGATTGGTTGGTTAATTGCAAAAAAAATTTTAATGCAATCACTGGATGTTGCTGCGTTGGACGAGCAAAAAATGTATTGTTACTTCTTCTGTTCCTTATATATATATTTTTCTTGTTTCTTTTATAATTTCTTTTATTTTCTATTGTATAAATGAGGCAATATTTATAGGACTTAAAACACTCTATAAATAATCAAATCTGTAAGAACCTAAGCGGTTGCAGTCACACTGACCTAATAGAAGGATAAAGGGGTGAGAGATTAAATCAGTTAGAATTTAACTAAGGCAATATTTATAGGACTTAAAAACACTCTACAAATAATCAAATCTGTAAGAACCTAAGCGGTTGCAGTCACACTGACCTAATAGAAGGATAAAGGGGTGAGAGATCAAATCAGTTAGAATTTAACTAAGACAATATTTATAGGACTTAAAAACACTCTACAAATAATCAAATCTAATTAGTAATAATCTAATCTAATATTTTGAGTGATTTTCAAAAATGTATCAAGTAGAAAATGAACTTTTATGAATGTTTTAGTTTATTGCAAATAAAAGAACAACAACTAAAAGTGGAATGTTAAATGCATTTGCCTCTCAACGTATCAATCACAGAGAAGGAGAATCAGAGGTCTCACTCCGCAATTAGATCAGCGCCCCCTCTCGCCAACAAAGAGAACTAGCCACTTTGATACCCGCCTCGTTTCAAACGGAACACCAAGGTCGCCGCCAAGTTTGCTGTGTTCGATGTCGATCTTCAAAAGAAGAGGCAAGTTTAATACATGTTTCCTAACCTATATCAAAGTAGATTGAAGTTAATCAAAAATTTGTAACATTTAGTTTCACTTTTATAAATAAAATAACGAAGTTTAGTATTTTTCACGTTGATGTGTATTCTGGTTAATTTCTTTGTTGGCCACAGATGGCGTACTGTCTATGTGAAGTGCAATGCTAAAAAAGTTGCCATTAGGGTCTATGGGAGTTAGACCTCTTATTCTTCTTCTCTTTGGTATCAATGAAATTTTCCCTCCCATTCCATTTTTTTCCTATCATGCAATCAAAAGAAATCTTTCCTTTCTCTAAATAGAAGGATTTTGTCGAATGCATTTATAAGCTGATTTATTATACAATAAAGATATTTCTTAATCTTTTAAATAATTCTAAATCATTCCCGTTGAAATTTAACAGAACAAATTCTATTTCAACAATCGAATATCAACATTTCTCAAATTACTAGCTGATCTCGAGCAGAGAGCATCTGCGTTCCGTTGTATATACAAAATGCATTTTCAGCCAAATTGGCGCATTCTGGCTACTGACGCTTCATCTCGCCAAAAAAATATCCCGCACGTCAACTATCGTCAAGAAATAAATTGTACCAACTTGGCGTTTCAACGTTCCAAGAAAATTCACCAAGACAAAAAAAAAGGCACCAGATGGTGTCCGTATAACGGAAAAGTACCCAATATACAATTTTCACAATAGTAAGCTCCATGATGTTCACCTCAATTTAAGCAATTAACACTATTTTCCCTTCGCTGACTTTAACTATTTTGACATTGATCTGAACGCTCTCTAGCTTGCCTAAACCAATCTGCTTCATTTCTAACCGATGTCTTTGAAATAATTTCTTCCAAAGTTTCATTATATTGTAAGAAATATTCTGAACTCGACGTCTTAAATTCATTTTTCTTCTGGAAAAAGTTATTTTACACCAGAACGAAAATAGTAGCCTGGCTATGTCTATGAAGTTATGCCTAAGATAGATACCGGCTTTGTTTTGTTAACAAACCGATTGTTGCCATCGGCAAAAGAGAAATTAACAACTTTTTTCAGCCACGTACGCTAGTATTTTATATATATATATATATATAGATTGTTTATTAAATATTGACATTGATCTGAACGTTCTCTAGCTTGCCTAAGCCCATCTGCTTCATTTCTAACCAATCTCTTTTAAATAATTTCATCCAAAGTTTCATTATATTGTGAGATATACCGTGAACTCGACGTCTCAAACTCATTTTTTCTTCGAGAATAAGTTATTCTACGCCAGAGCGAAAATAGTAGCCAGGCTATGCCTATGAAGTTATGCCTAACATGGCTACCAGCTTTGTTTCGTTAACAAACCGATTGTTGCCATCGGCAAAAGAGAAATTAACATCTTTTTTGAGCCACATACGCTAGTGTTTTATATATATAGATTGTTTATTAAATATTATTAACAAAATAATAATAAATAACATCAATGAATTTCCCAAAGTTTATCAGATTAATTTTTTACTTTTCGTCTTAAAAAGATAATAAATCGCACTAGTATCCAAAAATATTAAACGTTTGGGTCAAATAATCTCAATGGAACCCATCTAGCACATAAGGTGATGAATAATATGCTCTTAAAGTAAACAGAAATAATAAAAATGTCTTCATTGAAATTAAGCGATAATTATTTTTATAAATTTCCTCCATGATTCGTATGGACCCAAGATTTTTCTGATGATAAAAGACGCAGAATTAATAACGAAACTTAAATAGATAAAATAACATTTTGATGAGCATACTAATATGAAATTTTAGGTAAATCGTACCAGCATAATTTGTGAATGCAAAAAATACGATTATGGAACTGTTTTGAAAAAATTTTGAGATTCATTATGCCGATATAGTTTAATGTATTATATTGTTAAAAAGATTAACTTTTTTCTCATTTGAGAAATTGATAATACTTACGAGTCTATTAACAATGCGTCAAACGATATACACGAGAACTAACTTTCTTCTCATTTGAGAAATTGATTATACTTACGAGTCTATTAACAATGCGTCAAACGATATACACGAGAACATATTTATTTTTTTAAATTTTGAGTCATTTAAACTAAAGAAATTTAAAGGGATGTACTCATCACATAAAAAGCAGATATCTCTCCGAATTAATTGGACAGATGCATGCTATTTATGGATCAATACATAAAGGAATAACAATTATTGACTGCCGGAGCGCGCAGGTTCATTAGTTTCCGTCTAGTTGGCCATCAATAAAAAAGAAGTTTGTCCAGGCATCCATATATACGGCGAATAGAAACAAAATGGACATCGTTAGCGGAAAACACTTACTCGGACATCCGGCTTGATCTGGACCCTGGGCAGCGGTCTTCCCATCTGGACAGCAGCCGTGGATAGTGTCAGCGCAGCTCTTGATCATTATTACTACAAGGAAAGAAGAAATAAGCTGACGACCCCGAAATGATTTCTTCCCTTTCTTTTATGAGATAAATGCTAATGGAGGGCTTGCGACAAATAATTCTTTATTTTAATTTGGTAGAAAAATTTATGTCTAATACAAAATATTTGAGTGTTCTGGAGTACTAATATAATTGCCCAGATCTCTCGGTAACGCTCTGACGTCACCAACAATAAAACTCGCGCCATAGCACTGCAAGACGTCAAACAGCATTATTTCATTGTTAGTGAGCCTAAATTTTAGTAATTTTACATCTAAAAGAGTAATTGTCGTTCTAATTTCAAATTTAATAGCTCTAAAATAGTGAAATAAAATTTGCTTTCCATTGATATAAAATTTATCTCTTTATGATCAATAGTTTCCGAGAAATTTTAAATTATATTAATCATATATTTCAAATTAATTTCCGTTTTTTAATAGAAAGTAGTAAATTACGTCAGTGGTATATCATGCGCGTGATATAGTTTGGACGCCACGATTCATCTAATTATTTAGTGCAATCGTAATGATATAATTTGATAATATTTTTTGGCAACGTTAAAATTAACACTAGGACATCTGAAGTACAAGGAAAATTGTAAAACAACGAAAACTACTTCACACGGAATGTTGTTTACCAAGAGGTTTCTTTGAATAAAAAAATATGTAAATAAAAAATATTTCCTGTCATAAAACATATGTTTATTTTATTTGTTTTCAATCAATGTTAAACATTTCTCTCGCATATAGACTTATTTAAACACGTCAAATTTGACGGGAAATCTCTCGAATGAAGAGGCAATTTGGGTATGACGGGTGACTTTCTGGTTATTATATAAATTGGAATGCAATTTTTTTCTATGTAATCATTTTGGAAATGAAAAATTCTCAAAAAATCTGGGTAGTATACCAACTAGTACTTTTCATTACGAATAATTATTAACTCCAAATTAGGATTTATATGATGTTAAGGTAGTTTAAATACTAAAACGTTTTTCATTTGGCTTAGACATGATCTTAAATGAAGGTATACGGAGTTTTTGATTAATATTAAAAAATTTTTAATATATTTTATTTCTCATAATAGAATATTCTAAAAGAAAAAGACAAATATTTTTACTTTTCTAAAATACAGTCACAGGCGTAAAATGGTGAATTCTAGAATACTCTGTACAATATAAAGACAAGTATATTTATTTATTCAGGAAGAGCCGTTCATGTTAAATAAAAAATTATAAAATATTTTTTGAAAATATATAGTGGCCAATGAAAACTCAAAACGATGTATTTTATAAACATTTTTGCAAGAAGCTGACGCAGTCATTAACAGTATGACGCAATAGCAAAAGCAATGGTCCAATAATGCAATATTATTGTAAGTCGACCAAAATTACTTTCTTTACAACAGAACTGTTAGTCGAATTTAAATTTATAGTGCCATATTTATAAAAGATGCAAGTGGTGTGTTTTAACTACAGAGAATCTCCTTCTCTGTGCTTTTCCTTGAACAATAGAAAATTAAAAAATAAAAACATTAAAAAAGAAAAAAAAACTAGAAAAATATAAATAAGAATAATAACTTTTCCTTGGACATTACTACAGTAGTAGTACGTTTGATCGTAAGTTAATGGATCTTATGCACCTTTTGGGTTCGAGAGTATAAAAAACAGCTGTGGAGGAATAAACAAAACTATCGGCCTATAAGCGACTCAGAAATAAAAACAGTTCCGAGTCAGCTGTTTAAGACTGACCAATGGCTGCCTCCGGCAGGTCACGTGTCGGTGGATGTGACGTCACATGCATAAGGTCCATTGACGGTTAGGATCAGAGGTAGCATCTCCATACCAGCAGGCATAAATTTTGGAATTTATCATATGGTTGTGTGACAGTTATATATAGGTTTTAGAAAGTGAATGCTGCGTACAACCAACTTTGTTTCACGAAAGTTCACGTGCATTATTTTAATGTCACAAAAAATAGTGTTACAAAATGATAATGGAGGATTACAGTCCTACACACAGGATAATGGAAGATGAAGGTTTATTCACAAATGTGCAGGAAAACGCGTAGCACAGGCAACAGGAAACAATAGATCTTACACAGATTAGCAACGTAAACAGACAACAATTGACAGGTGATAACAGTTCAGCACTTTGAGATTTAGCAACACAAACGGTCAGCAAATAAGTAATAACGACAATAACAGCACTTTCAATTACTCGCAGCTCACCGGCTTCCTAGCTCGCACTGCAGACAAAATGCCAAAGTCGTTCCAGTGGATCAACACTCCACTATCTGATCCAAGCGCGGCCTTTATATACTCTCCTCGACAGGCCGTGACGTCACATGGAGTTTTCTCGTATTTTCTTTCCTAATAGAGATATCGAGAAAAGGGTCGCATTTTCTGGAATCATCTATTTGTCGCCAAATTTGTTGCTAAGTCTCCAAAATGGTCGGAAAGTTCGTCATCAAAGTCAGGGGTCCAGGCCCAGTCATCCCATACTTACTCCTGTAAAACTCTCTTCCCAAACATAAGACTAGTGAGGCAGGACGGCGACAATACATTTTTGCAACAATAGTTAATTATTTGTTCTTGACAAAACAAAGGAAATTAACATATTTTTTAATAACGGAAACTATAGTGACTAACACTGATTTCTCTTCACAAACCTGTTAGGTTTTTTTTATAAATAATTAGTTATTGTTATTTTTCCATTTATTGACATTTATATAGAAATTACATACGTATTCACTCTTCAAGAATTCATTGTTTATGTTAGATTGCAAAAATGCAACTACATCATTTTTCGGCTTTACCAGTACTTTTAAATAATTTTATATTTACCATTTTTACATTTTAACAGTTTAGAGTAAAAAATCTTGAATAAAAGATACAAAATACATTAATTTTAGTTACCCTTGCCATACTCGCCTTCTTTGTGTTCATTTCACTTTGCACTTTATTTTTGGAACACATCCCAATAATAAATTTTGTGG
This sequence comes from Araneus ventricosus, assembly GCA_013235015.1. Taxonomy (NCBI): domain Eukaryota; kingdom Metazoa; phylum Arthropoda; class Arachnida; order Araneae; family Araneidae; genus Araneus; species Araneus ventricosus. Next base: position 7,669 of record BGPR01054861.1, read on the forward strand.
CCGCACAGAAATGACATTCTTGCCGCAGTCCAAAGGACCATACTGAAGGTAACTATGATCCTAAAACTATTTGGAAATGCCAGGATTGTTAGGATATGTACGTTACTGAACGGAAATGGCAGCAAACTCGAACTGTAGACGTGAGCAGGTGGAACATTCAGAGTATTACTGTACAGATATGACATTCTTTCCGCTGTCCAAAGGATAATACTGAAGGTAACTATGATCCTAGAACTATTTGGAAATTCCAGGCTTGTTAGGATATGCACGTTACTGAACGGAAATGGCACCAAACTCGAACTGAAGACGTGAGCAGGTGGACCATTCAGAGTATTACTGCACAGAAATGACATCATCCAAAGGATCATACTGAGTGTAACTATGATCCTAGAACTATTTGGAAATGCCAGGCTTGTTAGGATATGTACGTTACTAAAAGGAAATGGCACGAAACTCGAACTGTAGACATGAGTAGATGGACCATTCAGAGTATTAACTGAATATAGTTACTATTATATTTAATCATTTGATATATCTTACCTTCCTTGCAGCACTTCGCGAAATCTGAAGTCTTGTGACAATAGCTGCTAGGCGGGCAGGTCTTGGACTCTGGGCCATCACCACAGAAATAATCTTTTCCTGTTACTGGGTTGATGAGTGGTTTCTCGCCATCGCACGCTATCTCTTCTACCTCTACAAAAAATTAACAAAAATGAAATTAACGTTTAAATAATGCAGAAAGGATTTAATTTTTTAAATAAGTCTATTTAAAAAAGTTTAAGAAACGGAAATTCGATGCAATGAAATGAGAAGTGAAAATGTTGCACAGTAATCTGAAAACATTCAATGTTCGCAAAGCAAGACACTGATTTTTAATGTTTGTAATCCTTTGGGGCAGTTCATTTGCTGTATTAAAGCGGTTTTTCTCTGAAATTTCTTCTTTGTTATCCATTTGTCTAATTTTCAATCATGTAGACTACAACAGAGGCACATTTTCCACTATCGGCGACTTTCGGAACTAATTTTTTTATTTTTATATCATGGAATCTTTTTCCCCGTATGTTCTTTAGTTCCCCTACCAAATTTAGTGGCATTTCAGCTGATAGATCGAGCTACAGATGCCTCTGAGTAGTGTCAGTTTTTTAAAAAGAACCAATATAATCCCATGTAATTTAAATCACGAATCTTAATTAATTTTTAACTTTTTTCATAGGCCGAATAGAAGATGAAATATGTTTCTATAAATATTCACCTTTTATTAACTAATCTATGTGAAAATTTAAAATTACATTAGATACAAATTATGGCAAATATGAATAAGTTATTATAGGTTTCAAATGCTGTTTTTAAAAATCATCAGCCATCTTCAGTTTTAATCAATTATCGGCATTAAATCAAAAACTCTTATTATAAAAGTCAAAATAGTTTATCTTCAACAATTCGAATATATTCATAACTAATAATTAAATATCAAAATATATAAATATTTGATACATTTTTGTGATTTTCTCTTCATAAATTTCGTTAATAGTAGCTTAAAGGATGTAATTTATATTTAGAATTTAACAATTACTTACTATTCAGAACTATTAACAGATTGCACCTATGTTCACACATGAGAAAAATTTAATTTTTTCATATGGCATTTCGTAATGAATGAGAATAGCAGCGCAGAAGCAATGTAAAATGGGAATAGCAGCACTGGAGCAAACCTGGAACATATTTTCCCCTACTGAAACAAAAACTGTTTGATATTTATAGAATGCAAAATGATGCTGGTGATTTTTTCCCCTTCTTTATCTTAAGAAAAAGTTTGCACTCTCCACAAAGGACTCAGGTGTTCGGCAGATTTCAAAAGGTGTTTCTTAGAATTTTTGCGTATAAAGATCGGACATATCTAGTTTTTTATGAATAGGAAGAAGCTATAAGCTATCCCGGATGCGAGGAAATTCGATAGAATTTGATGATGTTCTTTTTTATCTCCCCTTTTTATACAGAAGGAAAACACTTCTCTTAAACCCGTAGGGATTTTCTACATTTTTTGCCATACGTACCTTTTGAACCGGAAGTCAAATATTTTGAAACCGCAAATGTTTCGTGATTTGTAACCAATGCTATTACACTACGGTTTGAAAAAAATTGTGTAAAAACACTGTAAAAATTCTTTGTAGAAATGTTTTTGCAACATTTTTTTCAAAGTTACGGTTAGTTAAATGAGATAATATTTCATTAGGTTAAGCAACACAAACAGAGCTTCATGTTTCTTTGAATCACAAAAAAATAAAAAAATATATAGAGATTATTATTATTATTATTATTATTATTATTATTATTATTATTATTATTATAAAATTATTATTATTATTATTATTATTATAAAATTATTATTATTATTATTATTATTATAAAATTATTATTATTATTATTATTATTATTATAAAATTATTATTATTATTATTATAAAA